>BQNB010058119.1:0-14872 GCA_026074375.1 Tanacetum coccineum
CAAAGTTGCAATTTGTTAATAGTAATACCTTGACCAACTTGCCTCTTCTGCTGTGTGGTCACTGTTCCTTGCAATGTTGGTTAGTGTACATTTATACCCTGTATTTCTGTTTAAGATGGTGTTTAGGATTGCTTTTCCAAGTTCTTGTCTGCTTATCTTTAGGATTGCTTTTCCAAGTTCTTGTATGCATAAATATATTGAAGTAATTTTAATTTTGTAATTTTGGTTATATGCAGGCATATGGTACTCTTTTGTCTCTATAACACAAATGTAGCTAGTGAAGTAATTGATGCTAGAAGATTTTTAACTCAACTTATCAAGTTTGTATTAACTAAACTCAGTACAATACTAAGGGTCTGTCTTTTTGGAGACCATAACCTTATGGAGGTTTGTTATTGGCCGTGCGTTGTTGGGTCTTTCCTCTTGGGTGATGAGAAGAAGTTGAAGTTGTGGAAAGCTCCGACTCTCCCATAGATGGCAAAGTGTCGATTGAGGCCCATCCAAATCGGTCTTTGCATTACTATCGATCTTGTTTCGTGAGGATATTGAGGTGTTTCTTTAAGTTTATCTTTAGGCTTATGAGCTTTCATAAGCTCAACTTTTCTAGCTTATTTTGCAACGCATGAGCTTATATAAGCTTATTATGATCTAACTAGTTTATATAAGCTCATGTTTTAAAACAAGCTAGAAAATTTAGACTTGTGGATTTTTATTCAAACAACATCCCTTATGTCTAAACTCTAAAGTAACCTAACCTGGTGGATTTTTGTTTTACCTACTGCGAATGCGAATTTGTAACCTGTGACTCAGAGTTTGGTGTGTTGTGTCTATTTTTTTTTCCAAGTTGGAGCATGAATACAAATGGACATCGAGTATTTTGTTTAAACTAACGTTTCTTTAAACATCTTTAAGAGATGAACACAAATGTATATTGCCTTAAAAGGATCATGAATTTTCAAATTTAAAATACAAAACTTGACACTCAATGACATTTGATACGACTAGTAAAAACATATAAAATGTAATCAAGAGTCAAGTAAAAGGTACTTGCAACATATAAATTATCATTCCACACGTCTCGAAATTACAAACAACATTTCTCACGCGATGCTCTTCTCAAATTTGCCACCAACAGAAACTACACAAAACTTTGCCCGTCAATGCTTATCTCATCTCTTTCAGTATCTTCAATGCATAGTAACTGAAACCTTTGTTTAAAATAGGCGAGATCATGGCGATTAAGCAGCGGCAGTATTTGCAGGAAGATTACTTTCGATATTTGAAGGCATAAAGATATTGAAACCATCTGCAGCTGTAGATATAAGCATTCCTGGAATCTGTGTATGCCAATGAAGTTCTTTCAAGTCTTTTTGACCCTGTTTTCATCGTACCAACCAAAAGTCAGCAAAAGTCAAAGAGTTTCTATTTGGTTACCATCAATATTCAAAAAGTAGGTAACCTGATGAACAAAAAGAAGTTGCGGAGGCAGATCAGTGGGTGCGTGTACTTCCTCTTGTGTTTTGGCTTTGAACTCGGCTTCCTCTTCCTCATCTCGTTCTAAAGAAAGATCCCATACACTGAAATTCAACGAAAAAAGATGTCATACATAACTTTGTAAAAATCATTCAGATGGTTTACAATACCCGTTAAAAGAATTCTTACGTGAGTTGATTATCATCAGATGACACTGCCAAAGTGGAAGCTTCATGCGGACACCATTCAATGGATGTTATAGCACGTTTGTGGTACGTGAAATGTGCCACTACAGCGTCCCCTTCCTACAGAAATTAAAAAAGTAAATAATATTAAAGAAGTATAGAAAAGGACACTAGTAAAATGCAAGACTGAAACGTATTTTATATAGGATGTGATTAGATTGTATCTGTTATACACTCGAACCAGATAATCATTTGATTAGAGTCACATTTCTTCTTTAAAAAAAAGTTAATTAGCAGTCAGATTAATTACGTAAATTTATTAATCTCCATGTCTCAAAAATTTGACCCTAAACAATCATAAAACCGAATTAGAGTTGTAATTTTTTTAGCATAATGATTATTTAAAAAGATATACCTTTAACATTCTAAGATCACGAATAGAAAATGCCCCATCGTCGCTACCAGATGCCAACATACAACTTGCCAACCTAATTGAAACAGAAAGAGCATTATTATGTGTTCAAAAGAGCTTGATCATACAAGAAACTAAGTCAAAAACCTGTTCCATGAAATAACATTGACATCTGCATCGTGTGCCTTAATTGAAGCTGCTGGTGATTTCCCTAAACGAGTATCCCATATTGCTATAGTTTTATCCACAGAGCTGGATGCAAACACAAATTGTTCTGTAGGACTCCACTGCATTAAAAAAATTTACAGCATTAGTCACTTTGATCTGTGAAGTTGAGATTAGTTGAGTTTGACCTTCGAAGTCATAGTAAATAAAATTTGCTACTATGGACACCTGCAAATCTTCAACACTTTTGGTGTGTCCAACAAATGGTTTATTATCGACATTCCATGTTGAGTCAGATGCTGGCTCCCATAAGTGAATGGCATTATTACAGTCCCCTATATTAAAGAAAATCACACTGTTAAATTAGAAACTGAATAAAATCTAGTCAAAGATTCATGATCGGGAAGATCATTAGATCTTTGCATAGTAACATTTGAACCAGGTGGCAAGATGGGTTGGGGTATGGGTTGAGATAGACCGAATTGGATTTGCCCAAAAGGTAAAAACACATTCTTTCTATTATTTATTTTTTAGAATCTTTAGTATGCAAATTCTGATGACAGAAAAATATATTTTGACAAAAATTATCTAAATCTTATAATAAAAATAAGTTAGTGAGTTTGTAAGCGCTAGAATAGACTTGAACAAATTTCAACATGTTTAACCTATTGAACATTTGAGGGTTAAGTCCATAAATAGCCCATGAACTTACCAAAATTTCCATACTTGGGTAACGAACTTACAAAAATACTATTATCACCCACGAAACTAATAAATCTGTTCCAATAACACCAATACCGTCCAAATTTGCAATGGGTTACCGGCTGCAACCGGCTATACTTGTACACGTCAGCATTTTTTATTTTTGTTTTTTGGGCAGTCATTAATAAACAACCTACACTTCCCCTTTTTATAACCCTACCCATATAAAACCCCCTTCTTACTAGTCAAACATAACACCCCTCTTTTTTATTTACATGAACCTCAACCCTAATTTTCAATTCCGTAATCAAAAATTCAATTCTATGTAGGTGTTAAAGGTGTCTAACTTTTTTCGGCATACTCTTTCTATTTTTGCTGTATCCCGAATTTGGTGGTCGGTTTGGTGGACCTCATAAGTTTGACGATGTGGTGTCTATGTCTTGAGGGTTGGCTCCTTATGTGGTTGTGGATGGTCTAGTAGCTGTATCTGGAGTTCTAGGAGAGGTCTTGGCTGATCATTTTTCTAATAAGGATGGCGACATGCGCTTCAAAGACCATGTGGAGAAGTTGATCAATTGAGCTTGTTAGTGGCAAGAGACCCGTTGAGAAGACAAATGCAACAACAAAACGGCCTATTACATAATGGGTTTTGCCTTTGGTATGTAAAAGAAAGTTTAGTGAAATAGCGGATCGAAAGATGAATGGGAAGTATGTTGAACAAGAGTTGAAAAGAGTTGTTTTGATTGGTCTTATTTGTGCACATAATCAGCCTGAAAAAAGACCAACTTTGCTTGAGGTGGTTGAGTTGCTAAAGGGAGAATTGAAAGAAAAGTTTACTGATATAAACCACTAAACCAGACAATCATTTATTATTTATAAACTTATTATATAAACCATTTACTTATTTCCTTAAAACTTTGTATATAATATGTATTTATATGCATACTTTTTCTAGAATGTGACTACAAATGTTTGATTTCAGAATGAAAACAAACATTTGTATATATTATATTGTTTGTCACGAAATACATAAACTTTTATTTATTTATACTAGAGGGGGTTATGGGTGATATAGGAAGAATAGTAGGCCCAAAATGCTGATGTGGAACCCAACAGGTAATATTACCTATTTCAACAAGTCGTAACAAGTTTCATGGGTTATAACGGTATTTTAGTAAGTTCGTTACCTAACTATGAAAATTTTGGTAAGTTCATGGGCTATTTATGGACTTAACCCAACATTTGACTCTCTCTTTTAGCTAAAAGATTTATCTGAATCGCATTTACAGTTGGAAAATATATATAATCCAAATCGACCCAATTATAAGTATCATATACTTGTCCTAATTCATACCAGACACAAGCCTGCCAGGAACAAGTGGACTCCAGTCAATTGCATAGCCTTCATCCTTGTGACCAGTAAATTTAACTAACGGAGTTTGGTTAGAGACTGTTGTGGCGTCCTTGCTAATATTAGTCTCAGATTCTGCCAAAGCATTTAAATGAGAGCTAAAATCCCATATCTGCATGACATCATTGACAAAAAATTAAACAAAATTACACTTGAATAATATCAAGAATATTTCATAGAGGTCGATTATACCTGCACATGACCAGTATCTCCCCAAGTTGCACATATATGTGGTCTTTGTGTCATAGCTCGAATCCTATTAACACAACCTTCATGAAACACTTTGCGCACCTGAAGATTAAAAATCACGAAAAAGTTAAATAAAGAAAAAAATAACGATAAGAGTTGTAAACATTAATGTTAGGAGTGTGTTACCTGGAAAACTGGAGCCTTTGATCCATCATTAACCGCTTCCTCATCGTCATCACTATCACTGCTTTCACTGTCCATATCTGTATCAGCATTTGATGTTTTTGTTGGTACTAATTCCCGTCGTTTCCCGGAAATGTTTGATATTTTAAATATTCCAATTGAATTGGCGGCAGCACTATTCGCCTATGAGAATAAAGATAACATATCAAAAATGGGTAAGATACTGAAGAAAGCAATACCTAAACTAAGTTTTATTCGTGAAACAAATTATAGCTCAAGTGATGACGATTAAATTTACCTGAGTTCCAGTGACGCAATAAATAGTGTGCGGAAATTCTGTCCGAACTAATCCAAGTGAATCACGCACGATGTCAAAACTACAACACATTTAACACATGCAAAATTATTAATACAAAAAGTTTTTATAAGTGGGTGCAGAAGCATTCTCAACTAGCAAAATAGAACGGATCAGGCAATCGCAGTTATTTGTGTAGTCAAACATGTCTATGACACATAAAAGCGTGTGTGTGAGTGACCTGAGGAACATGAATGTCTGTGTAGTTATACCAAAGCAAATATTGTACGCTCTACAAAATATTGAAATGTAGGTCACACAGTTTTATATATGCCACGAATTGACCAGTTACTGAACAAGGTTAAAATTATAGGAGAGTCTTGTCTTGTATATAAAAAAACAACACATACATATGGCGACAATGAGGAATTGGTAAAATAGGAGATTTTGTCCTAAACTTAACATACATGAAAAACTTGTGATTAAAGTCCAGCATCTCAACATATAAGATGCAGACGACTTTATGCAGTGAGCGTTAGTGTAATTTAACCATGAGCTTATTTGTAACTCTAAACCCAAATGACCAAACTAACACTAATATCTTAAATCAGCTTATAAACATAAAAGAAAGTTAATATTAGCACATTGTCAAAAGCTTGTAAAACCCGCAATTCTAACCACACGGCTATCTTATCATACACATTCCGGTGTATCAAACAACGTCGATTTAGCAACAAACCTTAAGCAAGGCCAACCAATATGAAACGCGTGAAGCGAATTATAAGCAGAAGGATCACACTGAAGCTCTTCACCTTCCTCTAAAGCATCAACACCTGGCTGCCACACTTTCGCCGGTATTGACGGTATCACATTCGACGAAGATGACCCTTCGCCATTCTTTGCACCACCCTGATTTCTCACAAAACACATAAATTAAACACCTTTTTAACCAAACATCAAATACGCATATCATCCCACAATCCAAAATAGCATAAAACAACAATTTACAAACAAAATTTAATCTTTTTAAACTCAAAACTGTAAATTAAGATTAAAGAAGTTAAACCCATTTTCAATTAACATTCAAAGATTGAAATTTATTAATAGTTAACAATATTGTATATGTTTTTCAAATATTTGATTAATTGAGATAGTATGAATTAGTACCTTGTTCTTTCTTTTAGCTTTTTTGAGGTTTTTTAAACTACGAGGCATTTTGTTGATTTTGGGCAAAAGGGTATGCGAACAAGATGATTAACAGACTAGTATATATGTTGATTAACAAAGGTTTTAGGGTTTTAAGTTATAAGTGGCGTTTGGCAGTATTCGGAATGGTATTGGGTAAGGGTTAGATTATAAGATTGGGTTCGAGTATATGTGTAAGCAGGTGTGAGTATATCGGACCGTGGATCGGATCGGATCGAATCGAGAAACCGGCCCGGACCGAACCGAGAAACCGGCCCCGATCGGATTGACTGGACTTGACCGAACATAGGTCGATCCGGTCCTCGGTTCACACTTTACCTCATGTTCGGTATTTGGTCTAATATTACGTACAACCGACCAATAATGCCTTTTAGGACCTGACCGACCGAAAAACCGGACCGGTCAGTTCGTGATTTTGGGCTAGAACGGTCTCGGTCCGGTCCCTTTTTTTGGTCTGATCCGGGTTTGACCCGATGCTGGCCCCTATGTATAAGTTTAGGATGTGTTTTATTTGCTCTCATGAATCACAATCGATATGAGTTTTGATATAGAGTGGAATGACAAATGGATTCAATCAATTCTATTATTCTCTTTCTTGTTGTTTGGATTGATAAATCAGATATGAGTATAACTTTTTTCTTTATTTTAAATTCGTATTTAGCAGCATGCAAAATTCTCCTTCAAAAAACTTCTCAAAAATGTACCTTACTATATAACAATGTTCATTTCAAAAACTTCTTCATAAAAAAATACATCATCCGAAATAATTAATTGATATCTCAATTCAAATCAATATATATTATACTATATTACTACGTAACAAAGAGGAGTACTCGGGAGTCGTGTATTTTTCTACGAACTCCAAGACAAAATTTACGAGAATAATTCATGGGGTTATCGGTCCGTTGCAAAGTTAGTCCTTAATGACTAACTTTGCAACGGAACGCTAACCCAAAGATTATTTTCGTAAAATAATTCATAATCAATTTACGAAAATAGTCTTTGGAGTTATCGGTCATTTACAAAGTTAGTCCTTAATGACTAACTTACTACACAATTTACGGAAATAGTCCTTGAGGTTATCAGTCCGTTGCAATGTTAGTCCTTAATGACTAACTTTGCAACTGAACGCTAACCCAATGACTATTTCGGTAAAAAAAATTAAGGAACATTTTACGAAAATAGTCCTTGGAGTTATCGGTCTTTTGCAAAGTTAGCCTTTAATGACTAACTTACTATACGGAAATAGTCTTTGGGTTATCGTTCCATTGCAAAGTTAGTCTTTAACGTAAAACATCGCGTCTCGCAGCGGAGCGCGGGTGAAAAACCTCGTTGTATATAAAAGGGAAAACTTTTTTGTTTTTATGTGAGAAATAATAGGTGATTCATAGATTGTATAGAAGTCACGTTGATGGGGTAATGGAGTATGCCTTTATATTTGAGCATGATACTCATAGTAAAATTTCAAAGTAGTCAAACACACATCTTATTTCGGAATAAAACTATTCCCGCATTCCGATTACCGTATACCAAACACACAAATATATAAAAGATGATTAATTAGGAATCAAATTCAAAACCCACCGTGTAAGGTGGGTATGATAAAACCCTTGTTTGGGGGTGTTATTCCAATATTTGAAATCGATGTTAATGAACCAAACACCCTTAGTCAATCTTATTCCCATTCCTCGTTCTAAAAACCTTCAATCCAAACACAAAGGGTGTTTGGTTTGTTGAGGGGAAGCAATATAAGTATAGGAATGGTTATTGTTTTACGAATTCACTATTCTTGGTATGTATGACATACGCCTACTTTTATTGGATTAATTTCTAATTTTAGAAATTAACGCACAATTCAAACAATTATATTGAGAATAAAAGTCATTCCATCAATTCCATACACACATACCAAACATCCCTTAAGTTTATTTGTATTTCATGAGCTTAATTTTCAAGGATATTTTAAAAGCAGGTGCGATCGGGTGTTATCATGTTATAACCAAAACTGTTATCACGTCAGCTTTTCACTGTATAACTCATAACCCACAACTCACATCAATATATCTTCCCTCATCAATCAAGTTATAATATCTCTCGGGTCTCACAATTTTTAATATTTTTTATTTTTTAAATAAAACATCACAATAAATAAAAACATTATATAATTTAAATAAAATAGCTCACTAAATTTATACTCCCTCCGTCCTAAAATTATTGTCTCCTGAAAAAAAAACACACAGTTTAAGAAAAGTGCATTTATTATTGCTTTCTCTTTCTTACTTTATGGTAGAATGACAGTTTTGCCCTTAACTAATTAATTAAAGTCTTTTTTTAAGTTCATAATAATAATTTCAAACAAGGGTAATATAGTAAACTTGATCAAACTTCCCTATCTATTTTTAGTAGTGGACAATTAAATTGGAACATCCTAAAAAGGAAATGTGAACAATAAAAATGAGACGGAGGGAGTACATTTTTAAGACTAATTATGTAAAAAAATATGAAAAGACTAACAATGCAAACCTAATAGGAACTAACGGTGCAATAAGTTAATTAACAATGACTAAACATTAAAATACTAAATCATATAGGGTCAGAACTAAAAACAAAGAAAGCTATCATTTTCTTCATCACTTCATGTTAGCTCCACCTGCTAAAATACAAAAGCACAAACACAAAAACATAAACACAAACACAAAAACAAAAACCCACCGTTTCCGACATGTAAAAAGAAAAAAGAAAAGAAAAATGATGATAGTGTGGCTAGTGGGGATGTCGGGACACCCAATAACGCGAGCAGCGATACGAGAGCTCGCGTTTTCGGGCTCTAACGCATTTTATCGGATACTCCAGGGGTTACGGGTTTATATATGTTTTCTATGTCCTATAACACCCTCAGAATACTCTATATATTACATCTCAACCTCTTCATCAATACTTCAGATTACTTTTCCTCACCTGTCCTAAAATTATTTTCTCACACATATCCACACATCAATTTAAAAACAACAAAAACACACAAACACAGATAAAAAAAAGATCATATAATATTTTTTATTATTATTGCTTGACATTACATTTTTGCTGTTTCCCATTTATTTTCTCCTCCTCTTTCTTCTTTTCTTCCTTCCATAAACAAACCCAACAACACAAACAAAAAACAAAACAAGCAAGTCAACAAAGCAAATAACCCCACCCCCTCCCCGCATATAAAGCTTTACCCCCACCCAATTATAAAAAGTAAGCATTATTGCAATAGCAAGTGTTTATTACTCAGCTTACTTATTGTCTCTGTATATTAGTCAGACATAGTATTTATTGCCTTTCTGTCCAGCCTAAACGGATGAGAACATATTATCCGTCATTTATTCTAACGGGATAACAGTTTCATATAACTCCCGACTACCATACTTCTATCTCTCCTCTCTAATTATTATATGTCTAGTTTTTGTCTAGGTGATTTCTTGCATTGTAACGAATTCTATCTCAAGTGGTCGGGGCGAAATGAGAATTTACTGAAAAAAAAGATTTTGGTGAGGATTATTCGGCGTAAATTTGGGAATTTGGTGGCGACCAAAATTTGGGTGGGGTATTGTTTGACTCCCCTGGGGGAGCTTCTCTCCATCTAGGTTCTTAAATGTTATTTGCTGTACGATATTGCTTTGTTGTGTGAAAGCTTTGCACGGGGGGGGCCCTTATTTGCTTGTTCCCCCGTATCCCCTTTCGTTAATATTCCCCACATCTACATATTGGTGTGGTGGACTTATCAAGTAACGTTTCTTCGGTTAAGAATTCGAATGAACTAAATGGGAACAAAAATACCACATTGTTTCAAGATATTGACCGAATTCTCTTAATATCAATAAAAGAAACATCGTCCAAAACACCAACTACTCACCGATTGCGGTATCTAGCTACAAATGAATTGGAAGTATTGAAATCCACATATTACATTGTCTTGAGCTTGGTTAACGTCTTCTTGATATGTTTTGCTGTAGTTTTGGCTATTTGAGTAAACTTGAACAATAAAAACCTCATCTGATTCTTTTTATATGTTACGCAGGCATGAGTTAAAGTGTCAAATGAGGGGAATGTACTGTCGATACATTGAAGATAAACATTTTATTGTCATACTATTATAAATTTTGTAAAATGCTAAACATATAATTATTTGTAGAGTCAAAATTGCAGCAGTGAATAAAAAAAAGAACAAAAATACCATTCAAAATGTCAGTGAATTTGGTTTATCGCCCCCAACCCGATAAACCTGTTGTTAATGGTGGCTATTTTACTTGTCGCCTATGTATCTCGTTTTCCCAGTTTTTGAATAAAATTATCAGCCTTTTAAAAAAATTATGTAAAAAGACGAAGTGGTGAAGTCAAGTGAGCTTTGTTAGGGTTTGTGCACTCGAAATCAACCAATCGTCATGTTCATTGTTGCAATCACCCAATTATATATAAAGACATATCTTTCAATATATTTTCGATGTGGGAAACTAATTCCACCCAACGTTAAACTTAACACCTTCTAACATGTTAAATTTCACGTTAATTTGTAAAACTATAAAACATCTACAACTACTAATACACCTATATGTATATAGACTCAAAGGTACAGACGTCTTAAGTGTCGTGATGTAGCCTAGAGTTTAAATGGCTACAACCATACTAAAAAAAACCTAGTATAGTGAGGATAGGAATACAAATAAAATTAATCGTTTCGTACAATCATGGGTTGCTATTGAGAGCCAGATGCAGGAACTGAAGTATGGATGTAGGATAACAGACGACTATCTTATGGGATTATGAAAACTTCACTTCCATATCGGGCGAGACTATTGAGGTTTACTAAGATCGTGAATGAGTTGAATAGGAATAAGTTGAACACGAGGAGGATATATGAGAATATCAAGTTTCTGCTAAGTTTTCAGCCGGAATGGAAGCCTTATGTGACTCTAGTGAGGCAGGCCAAGGGTCTACAATTCACTGATTTTAACCACATTTTTTATTAACAAAAACAGGATGAAATGAAGCAAATAAAGTGAGAGCTGAGAATACGAGATAATGGTATTTCATAGGTCAATTTTAATGAAAGTGTCATGTCCATATTATTATTGGGATCTTTTTTTTCTCTCTAAAATCAAAGGCAAAAAGACAAGTCTGCTTGCTGACTAGATAACTTAGCACATATAGCAATACTTTTTCTTAACGTGTGAATATATTTCACTCTTCTTTACTTTTATGCCATCAGTTTGAATGGTAAAACAGTAGAAACTTAGGTGGTGTTTGTTTTTAAAAAGAGTCTCTTAACAACCTCTTAATCTCATTCAGACGCGCTCAGACATTTGATTCATTAAGAGCGTTTGTTTTTTTTCTTTCGTTCAGACGCGGTCAGAGGCTGAAACATCTTAACCAACTAGATGTGGATGGGGGGTCTTGATGCCTCTTAATACCTCTTCACTCTTTACTTTTCTTATGTTTTTTTTTCTTTAGTTTATTTTTTTTGTTTTTTCTCTCTTTGTTTTGTGAGATATTTTTTTTACTCTTCACTTTTTTTTTTGTTAAATAAATAATGTTCAAAATACTAATGATGATGCTTTTTCAAACAATAGTAATATGTAACTAGTTTGTGAAATTAAATTGTGGCCGTGTAATTTACACGTGAGCTTAATTTTTTTCACTAAAAAGTATTTTAATTGTCACTTGACAATGTTAAGTATACTACGAAATATTATTTTTCGCAATCTTATTATTGTAAAGTTAATGATAGTAACAATTTGCAAAATGATGAAAATGTTTAACCACATTGGAATACAATATATAACTACTTTGTGAGAATAAATTACGACACAAAATTTTGAATGTTTTTTAAGACATTTTATTCTCACGTTGCACAACTATGTTAATTTTAAGACTAAAATGTTCTATATAATTTTTAAACATGTTTATGTTTCGTAAGAATAAAACTGATTTTAAGAATAAACTGATTTGTACTTTTATCGTTCAGACATTTAAAAAGTGAAAAACAAACAATATAATTTCATTCAGATCTAGACATTTGCGCATCAGATTCAGATTCAGATGTGCGAATCAGATTCAGATTCAGAGCCTCTTAATAAACAAAAAACGCCTTAAAGTTAAAACTATAATCTTTTATGAACTTGGACCAAGATAAGCTTGTTGGGCCTATAACAATACTTTTTTTAACGTGTGAATATATTTCACTGTTACTTTCATGCCATCAGTTTGAGGGTAGAAACTAGAAAGTTAAAACTATAATCTTTTATTAATTTGGACCAAGTCACCAAGATAAGCTTGTTGGGCTTCTAATATAGTGGGCTTGCCAAGTAATCTTTCTAGTTTCTAGCTTGAACATCTCATGTAATCTTAGTACTTAGGTTAGGTACACCTCTAATCTTTTATTGTCATGTGTTGTTTTTCAGGTTTGTACTTGATACATTCTATCCCAACTTATTAAAAGGTCTTTGTTTATATAATTTTGAGCATTTGAAACAAAAAAAAATACTCTTAATAATGATGTTGGTTGGGTGACGTTTGGCAAAAAACATTAAAGTTAGAATTGAATAATTGAGGCATGTCTTTTTTTTGATGTGAACTAGGTTAAGTAAAATATGCATATTTAATAGATCTCCAACTATATCACCTCCAATTCCATTATTTAAAAGTTAGGACCATGAATTAGTTGACACATCAACTTCATTTTACATAACACCACAAGATTTGCATGACATTTTATGTCTCACATCTTTTTCATATTTATTAATCCATGCTTCTACTATTGGGTCTAACCTACTTTAAGACTAGAAATCAATGCCAAATCACAATAAGCTAACTGTCTTGATGTTAATGTCTATTGCCTAATATGAGGTCTTATTACTTCATGAAGTATAACCAAATACATAATTCTCTTTTTCTTATTACTTTAGGTTACTACTTCTTTAATTAAATTGTTTTTTCCATTAAAGGTTTTCTGTTAAAATTAGGATTAAAGTTTCGTGACGGCTTCATATTTTCAAATGAGTTCACGGGTTTAAATCCGGGAAGTTGCAACTCCTTGATGTCACCCGTCATGGCCTAATAATCTACGATCATGAAAGGTTATTGGTTTCTCTGGCTCCATTGGTCTTATACGAATGGTTTGTGCAGTTCAGGGTTTACTCGTCAAGTTACCCAAAAGACATTGCTTGTTGCATTTACATCCGAACTTTGGATTAATGGATTCTAACATCATTGATGTAAAAATATATTATTAGATGATAGATATGGCCTAAACCTGATGTGAGGTTAATGTCATATCTATCATCTAATATAACCTTCAATGAAAGGGGCCTTATTTTGTTTGGCTACTTTGTCTTTCTATATAAAGTTAAATTAGAATGTGTTTTAAATTCACCATTACCACTTTAACTTAATGTGTGTTACATGTGGTATTTAATGTTGGAATTCTTTTTTGTTGTGCATATTAGAATTGTGATAAAGACATCTTACAACTTACACCTTTATTGCACTCGCAATTCGTCAATATTTATTACCTCCCAAGTGTCAATGTTTTCATATCATTATTGTTCAATCAACAAACTTGATTGAGTGATTGATTTTCCAATCTATATTTCAATAGTCTTCAGTTTGGTGAATGTCAAGAACCTACAACTAATCATTATTCTACCTTGGATCTAACTACATGTTTCATAATGAGAAATGCTAGAACCACAAAAGAATTCATACAAAATGTTTTACAAATTGATGTGTCATAAAGTTAATGACATTTTTAAAGTTACTTTTGGCTTCTCTCTTCTACATGCATCCACAAATGCATGACACGTCATTTTGTAAAATATTTTGTATTAATTCTTTTGTGGTTCTAGCATTCCTCTTTCATAATTTCTTATCTATAAGGATAGGAGCAACAAGTGTTAGCAGACGTGTTTGTATGGCCCAAAGGCCTGTGCTCATGATTAGGCCCAATGTGTAGTATATATATACATTGTATTATACTCATTATACTCATTCAATAAACACAGTTTACATAACAAACAACTATCAAAATGTAAATGTTTCTTTGAACAAAATCTTAAAGCTCGCCGTCCAACGGACAAGCCTTGAAGCTGATTGAGTATATAATAACCAATATAACATTCTTTATTTATTCATATTTGACTTTTGTGATTAAATGTAGGAAAAATATCCTCTAAAGTTTAGAGGTAAAGTTCTCTCACATAGATAATATCGGGGCCTACTGCGGGACCTAGTTTTCTTTATCATTGTGAGAGAACTTTACCTTTTAAGTTCAAATGAACTTTAGAGGATCCTTATCCTTAAATGTATATGTTTAAAAGGGCATAAAATGTAATTATGAACTTTTTTTATTTCTTTTCTTTCTAAATCTAGAACACGACATTTTTTTATTCTTTTAATTTTATTTCAACTCGAGAACCATGAAATAAATAAGCGATTTTCTTTTATTTCTTTTCTTTTTGTTTTCTTTTCTTTATTCATCATTTATATTCTTACTCAAAAGAACTCGAGAATGCAACGTATATATACGTTTGATGGTGCCAGGGAAAAGTTGTCATGCCCTAATAAGCTCATCAGAAGAAGCATCATCCATTTACATGTTTTGTTATCAAATT
>BQNB010058119.1:19030-37908 GCA_026074375.1 Tanacetum coccineum
AGCGGTTGAACTAAAGCTACACCTAGTAGAATTTCTACAACTTTTGAGGGGTTTCAATCTGAGAGATTGACACAATTAATTGATTAACTACTAATTAACTAGAAAGTGAGTAAATTACGAGTGTGACTAGATAAGGAAGAACGTGCTCGCCAAGCTCATCCTACTAGAGTTCTAGGTCTAATTGATTCGTCTACTAGTGCAATGATCTAATAAACGTACGTTGGTGAATTCAAATGCAGTCTAAGCCACATGGCTACTGTTATAGTATTACCTACTCTATCGCAATCGTCATCTATGAGAGAGCACTATATTAACTTACTTGTTTTAGTTATACTTCGTCTAACATGGAGTTTGGTTCATCTCTAGTACCAATGATAAACTAGCATCAACCCTTATTTGTCCAATGTTAATAGCTTAACACCGTGATAGGAGCATCTAACGTTAGAAGAATGTTATCAATATCCGATAACTATCTTTAGTAATTAGTTAAGCTATTGATTACCTTCACCCTGTTCTGGGCGCATAACAACCAACAAAGGCATCCAATTCCTGATAAAGAATTCAGAGTATATCATAAAGTTCTTGTAACCATGGCATTCTATAATGTTATTTAAACAAGCAAAAGAACCCGCGCGTTGCGGTGGGACTAATTTTTTCCCGAATAATTTTTTTTTTACTTTTCGGGGGGTTTTTTTTTGCGATGCGTTATGGCGGGGCTAATTTTTAATATTTTCTTTTTTTGTATGATTCGGGGAAAAAAATTGCGTTGGGACGGGCTAATTTTTTCCCGAATATTTTCTTTTTTTGGGACGGCTTTGTAAATTTTTTTACAGGAATTTTTGTGTAAGAAAACCGTAAATAGTTAAAAGGTGAGGGTCCGTTTTGTATTTTTTTTTACTTTGGGCCAGATTTTAGGTTATTTTTTGGCTAATATTTTCCCGGATATTTCCTTCTTTTGTACGATTCGGGAAAAAAAAAATTGCGTTGGGACGGGTTAATTTTTTCCCGAATATTTTCTTTTTTGGGATGGTTCGATATCTTTTTTTTGGGCCGATGAATGTAAAAAAGTTGTGAACAATAAAAACTTGACGTGTTTTTTTTGTTAATTTTTTACGGGATTTTTTGTGTAAGAAAATCGTAAATAGTTAAAAGTTGAGGGACCGTTTTGTATATTTTTTTACTTTGGGCCAGATTTTGGGCCACATTTTATGCGAATTTTAGGCTAGTTTGTCGACAAATGTGTATATTAGTAATAATTTTTTTTATATAGCTTATGTGTTGGGCCTCATGTTTAAAGTGTTGTTTTAAAGTTATTAGGTATCGAAGATGTTTTCGCGGGTATTTTTTTTATCTGAATAAATCAGAACTTTTGTAATATTTTTTTTCCTCCTACTTTGTGCATACAAATTTAAAAAAAAAATCCAAAATTTGGCTGGCTCAAAATGGGAGCCCGATACTGTAGCACTGTGGCCCACTGTCAAAACGACAGTGGATTTGTCCGCGGTTATTTTTTTTATCTGAATAAATCGGAACTTTTATAATATTTTTTTTCCTCTCTCTTTGTGCATACAAATTTAAAAAAAAACACCCAAAATAGGAGCCCGATACTGTAGCACTGTGGCCCACTGTCAAAACGACGGTGGATTTGTCCACAAATGTGTTATATATTAATGTAGACGATATAATGACAGAAAAATAACAAATAAAATGTTACACAAAATTGTACATCGCAGCCTAAAAATGTGCTAATTAGTCGAGTCTTCTTCCCTTAAAGGTGTCATCACGTTTCAATTTACGTTTCATTACATAGCAACTGGTATATGTTACAGCAAGTTTATTGTATGCACACTGATGTTATTATTGATGGGTTGAATGAACTTACATTTATTTTTCGTAATTCGAAAGCAACGATAACATTTACTACCATTATATTCAATGGCTCGCTTGGCATCATTTCCTCGATTTCAGAATGGAGTGAAATGCCTTAAAAACTACTATAGAGTACCCTTTACAAATTAAGTTCTATCAAGCATTGTAATCGATTGTTTTCAGCTTAAAAGATAAATAAGTGTGGTAGCCTTTATTAACAATCAGAAAAATCTACTGTCTATATGTATGATACAAGGTACACACTACAACATTCGATGCTTTCCCCAGCAACATTCCGACCCTTTCGCCAGCGACATGTCGCTGGGGAAATATATCCCCAGCCATTTTGTATTTTTTTTTTTTTTTACATTGGCTCAGTATTTCAGGCGTAATTTTGGGCTAGTTTTTTTTTTTTTACATAATTTACTTTGGCCACATATTATGCGAATTTAGAGGCTAGTTGTCGACAAATGTGTATATTAGTAAAAATTTTTATATGGCTTTTGTTTTGTGCCTCTGTTTTTTAAAGTGTTTTTTTTGCTATATGGGTTTTTTTTATAATATGGTGTTTACGTTTGTGACTAATAATCGATTATTTTAAAGTTATTAGGTATCGAAGATGTTTCCGCGAGTATTTTTTTTATCTGAATAAATCGGAACTTTTGTAATATTTTTTTTCCTCCTACTTTGTGCATACAATTTTTTCTAAAAAAAACAAAAACAAAATATTTAAAAAAAAAACTAAAATCGGGCTGGCCCAAAATATGTGCCCGTTACTGTAGCAATTGGCCCACAGTCAAAACGACTGCGTATTTGTCCGTGAATGTGTATATTACTAATATAACAAGCAAAAGAACCAGCCGCATTGCGGCGGGACTAATTTTTTCCCGAATAATTTTTTTTTTACGTTTCGGGGGGTTTTTTTTTGGCGATGCGTTATGGCGGGGCTAATTTTTAATATTTTCTTTTTTTGTATGATTCGGGGGGAAAAAATTGCGTTGAGACGGGCTAATTTTTTCCCGAATATTTTCTTTTTTTGAGACGGCCTTGTAAATTTTTTTACGGGAATTTTTGTTTAAGAAAATCGTGTCCATTCTTGTCAACGGTAGTCCTACGGAGGAATTTCAATTTTTTAGAGGTCTTAAACAAGGTGATCCTTTATCCCCTTTTTTATTCATTCTTATTATGGAGAGCTTGCATATTTCTTTTCAACGTGTGGTAGATGCGGGTTTGTTTACGGGGATCAAAATTAATTCCATGGTGAATTTGTCTCATTTGTTTTATGCGGATGATGCAATCTTTCTTGGCCAATGGAGTGAGCTCAATATCGATTCGTTAGTTCGAGTTTTGGATTGTTTTTTTCCGGGCTTCTGGTCTTCGTATAACATTTGTAAGGCTTAAGATTATGGGTTTAACGGTTGAAATGGATGGGGTTAAAAGACGCGACTTTTCTAAACATGGGTGTCTTGTCCGTAAGACATCCATTCACTTAATTGGTAACAAAGTTGGGGGAAATATGTCAAGGAAGCAAGCTTGGAAAGAAGTGGTGGACAAGGTGTTATCTCGTCTTTCTAGATGGAAGATGAAACTCCTTTCAATCGGAGGCAGACTCACTCTTCTTAAGTCCGTGTTAGGATCTATGCCAATCTTCCATATGTCCATTTTTAAGGTTCCCTCGAGTATTCTTAAATCTCTTGAATCTATTCGTAGTCGGTTCTTTAATGGCCAGGATCCGAAGAGTAACAAAGCTTCTTGGGTAAAGTGGAACAAGGTCCTAACTCCGAAGGATAAAGGGGGTTTAGGGGTATCAAGCTTGTTTGCCCTTAATAGAGGTCTCATGCTCAAGTGGGTTTGGCGGTTCTATTCTCAGAAATTTCCTATGACTAAAAGTGAATTAAGGCTATTTATGGGAGACGGAATATTGGAACAAGGATGTTTCTGGTGGAGTTTGAACCTGCTGTACATCAATAGTGTCACAGAAGTAAGTGTGTTACAAAATGTCGGGTATTAATGGGTTGCAGATTACATCCGTATGAAGCTGTGAATGGGAGAACTACGCGGTTCTGGTCTCAATTGTTAATGAAGGCGAGTCATCAAGAGCTTGTTCCCAACGAATGTTCGCTCTTTTGAGTTAAAATAAGAATGCTACTGTTAGTTTGAAATTAAATGCGTCAAGTTTTAGATATACTCATTTCGAAGAAAAGCGAGAAGTGGAATTGAAAAATCAACTTAAAACTCTTGGCTAAGAATCTCGATGACTACTCTCGTGTGCCTTGTCGAAGATCGTTACTTTGGATCGTTAGAAAGTGATTGGTCTTTCATTGGCTTCAATTCGAAATGAGATTGATGGAATCGGTTTCAGGATGTTAGTTTGCCGACTAGGTGGGTTAAATCCGGCTAATCAAGGTGAATATCATAGCTGGAAAGTCAAATCTAACCCTCACAACCGCTTTATATCTCTCTCGTGGAAGAGGATATTGAATTCGAATTGTTTGTCCCATTTAATCATGCCGTGTGGAATCGCAAACATATTTTTCTTTCAATGCGTTTTAGTAGACAGATTTATAAACGTAAGTTATCTTCTTGTGGACATATTCGATTATTCGGAAGTGACATTGTGCTTCTTCGCTTATAATATTCGGACAGGTCAGTTTGTCCCCTGTTAGAAATCGATGGTATTGTCATCGTTAATATGGCGAAGGTTTGGTTTCGTGTGAATGATATTCGCTTGGGCCATTGATGATATGTTTTTGTGAATTTGTCCCGATCAAGTGGTAAACTTCTTGGTGTGTCGCTCTCATCTTGCCGGATAATTCAAACAAAAATCAATCTTATCAATAAGGGATCACGTGATGACTACTCTTATTAATGTCCCGATTGTGGTCATTCTATCCAGAAAATACCAATCATATTTTCTTCAGGTGTGAGCTCTCTAGGGCTATTGGTAGGAAAATATGCAACTGGTGGAATATAAATTGGTCGGATATGTCTTCTTTGCCGATAGGATCTTGGATTTGCTGGCATTTCGGATATCGTGCAAGCTAAAGGTTGTTGGAAGGAGTTATTTCTTATTCGATGGTGGTCTATATGGTCCTTTCGTAACAGGTGCATATTTGATCTTTCTCCGCCGAAGCGTTCCACGTTGTTTGACGATATTGTCTCGGTTTCGTTTCTTTGGTGTGCTAACCGATGTTCTAGTTATATTTCTCATGAAAACTGGTTTAAAACTCCTTATCTTAATTTCCTTTGTAATAGTTTCTTCTAGCGCCTTTGCTAGTTTTAATAAATCTTGCCGTTTCAAAAAAAAAAAATCGGAAGTGAATTCTTACGAAAAGGCAAGTTGGTTGGGTTCTATTCGGAATCAATCCAAACCAAAGCGTTCTTGAGGGTGTATACTATGGGTTTGTGGTGTATATGTGGTAACTTTCGCACTAGCTTCTATTTCTTGTATTTTTTTGATAAATAATTTTTTTAGCTATGTAGACAAACAAATTAGTTTAGCATCTTTTTTTGAAAAATACGATTTGATAAATGATTTAAGTTTTATTAATTTTTATAAAGATTAAGATATACTTTTAATTGTGCAAATTCGTCATTTGAATGCAGTTAGATTTATCAATTCGATCATTGGTTCAAAAAATAAATATTAAATGTCATTACCATCTCAAAATATCCGAGCCCCTTTTAATAAAAATTTCTTGCTGTACTCTTGTTTTACTGAGGACGTTGTAGCTGTTGTAGCTAGATGAAGACTCGAAAAACAAAAAAGGGAACAGGAAGAATGGTGATACATGGAAAAAAGATGGTGTCTAAAATATGGTATTTTTCGGAAGAAAAGTTATTGACTAGAGATGTTCACGGGAAGGTTCGATTCGGTTCGGTTACTTAAAAGATTTATACTATTCATCACGGGGCGAGTAATTCATTTTACTACCCGAAACCGAACCATACTAAACGGGTAACCAGACATGCAGATATCCGAAATGAACGGCTCAGTTTCGGTTTTTAACAAATGATTATTCTATTCGCAAATAGAAACATGCTTTGCTTGTAAAACTTCAATCACTTATTTTCGTAATCATATCTGAAATAACACAATGCTTTGGATTTAATGATAGGTAAATGATGTATGTTTTTCTATTGAGCTGAACAGCCACAAAACCATTTTATTAAAATCAGAACTGAAACCCTTAAATAAATTCACCTCTATCACGAAAATTAGCTTAAACAAGCAAAAGAACCCGCGCGTTGCGGCGGGGCTAATTTTTTCCCGAATAATACTTTTTTTACGTTTCGGGTGGTTTTTTTTGGGCGATGCGTTATGGCGGGGCTAATTTTTAATATTTTCTTTTTTTGTATGATTCGGGGAAAAAAAATTTGCGTTGGGACGGGCTAATTTTTTCCCGAATATTTTCTTTTTTTGGGATGGTTTTGTAAATTTTTTTACGGGAATTTTTGTGTAAGAAAATCGTAAATAGTTAAAAGGTGAGGGTCCGTTTTCTATTTATTTTTTTTACTTTGGGCCAGATTTTAGGCTATTTTTTGGCTAATTTTTTCCCGGATATTTCCTTTTTTTGTACGATTCGGGAAAAAAAAATTTGCGTTGGTACGGGTTAATTTTTTCCCGAATTTTTTCTTTTTTTGGGACGGTTCGATATCTTTTTATTTGGGCCGATGAATGGATGAGAAATAAGTTCGTGAACAATAAAAAACTGTCCGTGTTTTTTTGTTAATTTTTTTACGGCATTTTTTTTGTAAGAAAATCGTAAATAGTTAAAAGTTGAGGGACCGTTTTGTATTTTTTTTTACTTTGAGCCACATTTTATGCGAATTTTAGGCTAGTTTGTCGACAAATGTGTATATTAGTAAAAAAAAAAATTATATGGCTTATGTGTTGGGCCTCATGTTTAAAGTGTTGTTTTTTTTTTTTGCTATATGGGTTTTTTTTTAATATAATGGGTTGTACGTTTGTGACCATATCGGTTATTTTAAAGTTATTAGGTATCGAAGATGTTTCCGCGGGTATTTTTTTTATCTGAATAAGTCAGAACTTTTGTAATATTTTTTTTAACTCCTACTTTGTGCATACAAATTATAAAAAAAAAAAAAAACAAAAAAAACAAAATTGGGCTGGCCCAAAATGGGGCAGCCCGTTACTGTAGCACACACTCAAAACATGGCGGCCATTATATTCATTAGTTGATCGGACAAATGTGATATTAGTTAAATTCTATAAAATTTATATTGGCTTATGTGTTGGGCCTCATGTTTAAAGTGGGTTGTTATTTTTTTTTGATATATGGTTTTTTTTTAATATATGGTTGTACGTTGTGACCATATCGGTTATTTTAAATGTTATTAGTATTAGGTATCGAAGATGTTTCCGCGGGTATTTTTTTTATCTGAATAAGTCAGAACTTTTGTAATATTTTTTTTAACTCCTACTTTGTGTATACAAATTATAAAAAAAAAAAAACCAAAAAAAAAAAAAAAAAAAAATTGGGCTGGCCCAAAATGGGGCAGCCCGTTACTGTAGCACACACTCAAAACGGCGGCGTTTTATTCAGTGAATGTGTATATTGATAATTTCAATGAATTTCTATAAAAATACAAATTCAACCCGGCCCACAGAGTGGGTTTTAAAAGCAGGGCTCAGGCCACGAATCATGGTTCTTGTAAATGCCACACACCACTCAATTGTTTTTATTGGTTCACAACTCGTTCTCGTGGACTTCCTTAAACCCATAGTTTTCACACACATAAATATACGCGATATTGGCATATTGCGATAATGAAATTTTAAATATTATTTCATGCCAAGTTTTGAACAGAAAAGGTTTCCGAATTAATTTTTAACAAACTCACTTGCCCTTTTTTTTTAAATTAATATTTTTTAAACCGTTATTCGGTAAGTGAAAAAATATACCATCGCGATTAGCATTTAATTATCTTTCTATAGATGAGCACTTTGATATACTTTTGACAAACTTTTTTTTTCGTTCTTTTCACGTTTTTTTACGTTTTTCGTTCTTTTTCTTTTTCCGTTGTTGTTGATTGTATGAGAAATCACATGTGATTAAACACTAATTTGAATATTCTAATAAAATCACATTTTACCCACACATAATCTCAATCTCATGTGATTTTTTACACATAATCTCAATCTCATGTGATTTTTTAGGAACTGTGAATTTTTCACATGTGATTATAGAAGTTTCATAAATGAACTACTATAATTTATAATTCTTATATAGTGTGTGTGATATATGGTTGAAAAGTCAAGAATATATGTTTTTCATTGCAAAAAACGAGAAAAGTTTTTTATTTATAGACAACTACTTATGTCAATTTTAGTACGGATGTTTAGTGTTCAAAGTTCGATATTAGTGTTAAATTAAATGTGATATGTGCAGCTAAGAAAACGTGAAAAATAAAACGATTTTTTTTGTCGAAAGTATATCAAAGTGACCGTCTATAGAAAGATAATTAAATATTGGTCGTGATGTTATAATTTAATTTGTCTAAGTATTAATGGTTCATGACATATTTAAATTATAAAAGATATATGTGTAATTGAAATTTAATTTAAATACTAGTATTAATTAATATCTTCTTTGACTGAGATTTGTCCTTAAAAAAAGTTTTGGTATATAAAATAAGAAAATTAATTTGCACACTCATAATTTTTATTGAGACACTTCACTATATGCATTATATAGTTGTACATTAGTCACACTGTGCATTAACTGCTTGAACAGTTAAGTGTCTCAATCAAAAAAATAAGTGTGCAAATCACCTTTCATAAAATAATTCTCCTCTTTATCATTTAACTGCATATGACTACTTGACAATAACAATAACACCCGTGAGTACTACCAACAATACGCCTTGTCGACTTTTTGTTAAAAACGGAAGATGTTATGCTAGTCCTTAACTCCGCACATGAGATGTTAACAAATTATTTTCTGTTAACAGCCTCTTTGGGATGCGATAAGTGTAACTCACTGATAATAGAAAGCTTTGGTTTTGAGTTTGAGAGTCGTTACAAAGATTGATAACTATAACTCCATAATAAGTCATAATTGTTACAAAGAAACGTTATGATGTGAATAATGATCAAATCAAAGTCTAATCATTCACAAACTCGACCGATGCACTCAGCTACCAACCTCACACGGTAGTGTTCGGTGTTTCTATTGATCGGTCTGTCAATCAATATGTAAGATATAAATTAAACATCGGAGTTAATCCCCCGTAACCAGTGTTGTAGTTAGGTTCATGAAAGCCATGTGTTGAAAATTTGAGGCCTTGTGTGCTAACACACCTCGCACACCCTCATATAAGATCCTACCCGTACATTAAGTTAATCATCGAGCTTAAAACCTCGGAAATAAAGATTATATAAAAAACTCGACACTGTGTAAACTCGACTCCTCTAGAGCATATGTAACTCTCTAATTCCAAAGGAAACAGATGCTACACAAACGATACATAAACAGAGCAAAAGTCTACGTCTAATGAATTCTCACAAACGATACATAAACAGAGCAAAAGTGTATATCTAATTAATTCTCCTATAAAGAAATAACATAAGGTGTTCCAAACCAAGCAAAACTAAAAGTCATTATAATGTTCTTACCACAAATTTATTCGAAAGAAACTAAACAGACCAAATAATAAGTCTTTGGCACTCCATGCTATTTGAATCATGAACCATCTCTCAATCTTTATGTCCCAAATTGTGATTACATGTCGCATACAAAAGAAATGCGGTTGAGCGAAAAGCCTAGTACGCGGATACAAAATATAAGCAATATGAAATAAAATAAGCATATTTGATCACAAATCATTATTTAATAAAGGATTTTAAACGAAAGGTTTAACAAATAAATTTAGAATCGCAACGATGACATTTTAATGAGTTAAGTTCAATAGACTATGTTCAAAACGGTACGTTCAAAGTGCAAGTTCGATAATTAAGTTAAATAGGGAAAATCGATACGTAAATTCAATGGGTATGGTTTCAATGGCGTATGAGCTCAATACAATTTACTAACACTTACATAAAGCAAGTATTAGCCAATATAACACAACGGGTACATGGACATGCAGATCCAAAATACCAAACAATGGTGGATGAGGAGTTAAGCACTACACCTCCATCCACAAACAATAACAATACAATAGCTATGGTTGACCAATACGCCTCCTAAAAATCCCTTATCAGACCGACAACGAGGAGACATCGTAGACAAATCACACTACTATGAATAGTGTCACACCATCGGTGCCACAATGACGCACCCATGGTACATTCATGAGTAGTCGACAGCTGAAATACCAGGTTTAAAAATCACAATATCAATAAATAAGGTTCAATAACAATAAGGTCTAATGACAGTGAAGCAATAACAATGAATCAAATGGGTCATTATAACAATGATGTACTAACAATATATCACAAAAGATCATTTAAACAATTCAATAACGATGAATCAATGGTCAAATGAAGGCACAATAGAAGTACTTGCGAAAAAAAATCCGTACGATCATATTCGCAAAGAAAAGAATAAGATCGGATATCCGTACCTTCTACGATTACAACGATTATTCTAAGTCCAACTTATACCTCCGTCTATGATCTACAATAATTTAGGACTAATTATCAGTACGATTATTATTATGAAAAATAATTTGTATGCGTAAAATCAACAACTAAAATTAGACCTAAAGATATAATTGGTTGATTTGAAAAATTAATTGATGAGAAATAATGAAAGAGAAGATGTGTGATACACTTGTCAAAAAATGAATAGTGTAAGTCTAATTATTAGGCATGTATATCACTCCTCTATTATTATTATTATTATTGTAACTTGGTTATTTATTGAACCATTATATATGTGTTCTTGCATCAGAAACGTCCTTGTTGTAGCGATCTTGTTCTTTATAATCAAATATAGGTACCTTTGTATAGTGTTTTGAAACTTTATCGAAATGTTGGTCAATAAAGATTTTGATATAGTCATCTCGTTATTAAATGATAAAAAAATTCAAAATATTATAACATAGTAGTAACTTTTATTTTTTCAGTGAAAAGGGTGAATATATTAAAACCATAAGAGATTACAAGATATACTCAAGTAGAGAAGGACATGCCCAACTCTACACAAACAAGCTAAAACTTTTCTGAATACCTACTATCCAACAAATTACATAGAAAAACAGAATTCCTGACTGCTATATTCACCTTTAATTCACCAACCATAAAACTCATGACTACATTTCCATAACTATACACCCCATGGATCATATAGCGAGGCATCATCATGCAATTTATAGCCCTTCATACCTCACCAGAAAGGGGCTCTTCCTCCTTAACCACATTTCCTTATAGAAGCTAACTGTTAACTATAAAAGCAGCTACGTCCTCTTAACATATCATATTTCCAATGCAAGTATGCCTTCCATAGAGTATGTAATCTATGCATATGAATATAAGCAACTCATCCCCATACTTTCAACATCTGCTAAATTATGCAAGTACTTTAAATTTTCTTTAAGATTGTTTGCATCAAACAAATGCAAGTATTTTAGATTAGGGACAATTGACGTTTACTTTACAATTTAAGTATTTTAGAATAGGGACAATTCAAAGTTTACTTCATAATTTAATCCTGATGTATACTTTCTAACACGAGCCTTGCTTGCATCACGTTCGTTGCTAGCATCAGGTTCAGCTTGAGTTAATTTTAGACTTGCTTTGTTAGGTAAGATTTCTTGCAGGAACCTTTCTTAAATGATCTTGCATATAATAATTAGAGGTGAGTTATTTTGAAGACAAGTTTAGCCAGATACTAAAGGACTAATCTAGATCATCCATTTTATTAGATTAAAAAGATAAGATTTAAGATTAAAAAACATTGAGGGACCAAAAGTGTTAATTTACTAAAACTCACACTAACAACTCCCACATTATTTTTAGAGTTGGCAAATCTTGCCCAAATTGCAATTAATTGACTTTTTTGACATTTTGTACGTTTTTTTACGTTTTTAACGTTTTTTTACGTTCTTATACGTTTTTGTACATTTTCAAATGTTTTCATCCGCTTTCGTACGTTTTCGTATGCTTTCGCGCGTTTTCGTTTGTTTTCGCGCGTTTTCAGTTGTTTTCCGCGCGTTTTCCGTCTGTTTCCGCACGTTTAGTGATCTCTCTATCTGAGCTGGCACGTTTTCTATGTTCCCACACCGATTCTTTCTTTCATACGCGTTCACGACCAGACGACATTTCCGTCCGTTTTCGCCACGTTTTCAAACGTTATTCCGTCTGTCTTCCAAACTTTTTTCTTCTGGTTTCCCACCCGCTTTCGCAACGTTTTCTTTTGTTTTCAACACGTTTTTCGTCAGTCCGTTTTTGGACATTTCTTATGTTTTCGTAACGTTTTTCATACGCTTTTCGCATGCTTCGTTCGTATTTGCAAGTTGTTCGACGGCTTTCCAGACCCTCCCCCGTCTCCCCCACCCCCGCTACGTGCCCCCCCCCCCCGCCGAACCACCCCCCGTGTAATTCGTTTCCCCCCCTCCTGATATCCCGCCGGCCGGTCCCCCCCCGTCCCCCCCCCACCCGCCCCCCCATTTCCCCCTGCTCCGATGCCTTCCCCCCCCCCTTCCCCCCCTCCCCGTAAACGTTTCCCGTCCGCCCCACACCCCGTCCCCTTCAAGTTCCCCCCCCGGTCCCCCCCCCCCCGGCCCCCCCCTCGGTCCCGCCACCCCCCCCCCCGTCCCCCGCCGTCCGGTTCTGCCCCCCCCCCCCCCCCCACCCCCTTCCCTCCCCCCTCGCCTCCCCGCCCCCCCCCCGCCCGCCCCCCCGCCCGATCTCGACTCCCCCCCCCCAACGCGGTCCGCCCCCCCCCCCACTCACACCGAACCCCGCCTCCCCCCCCCCCCCCCCTCCCCGACACATCCACGAGTCCCCCCGCCGTCGCCCCACGAGCCACCCCCACCCCCCCTCCTCCACCCTCCCAGCCGCCCCCCCCCCCCCCCGCCTCCCGCCGCCGTTTCCGTCTACCGCCCTCCACCCTGCCCCCCCGCCACCCCCGCCCCCCATCCCACGGCCCGGGAATTCACCCCGCCCCCTTCCCCCCCCACGCCCCCCCCACCCCCCTCCCGCCGAATAGGCGACAGAAAGCCCTCGCGCCGCGGTACGCCCGCCCCCCCCCCCCGACCCCCCCCCTCGTCCCCCTTTATTTTCAGACCCCCCCCCCCCCCCACCCCCCCCGCGGTAATGTTTCAACCCCCCGCCCCCCCCCCGTCGTCGCGTCCGGTCCCTCCTTTCCCTTCCAGCCCCCGGTCGCTGTCCCCCGCCCCCCCCGCCCCCCCGCCTGGATTGCTGACTTTCGCCCCGCGTCCCCCCACGGTCCACCCCTCTCTACGATTCCGGCCACCCTTCCGCCCGGCACCCTCCCGCCGCTTGCCGACCCCGCCGGCCCCCCTCACCCGCGCGCCCCCCCACCGCTCCCCCCCCCCCGCCCCCCCCCCCACGTCCGCCCCACCCGCTTCCCCCCTACCCGTTACCCCCCAGCGCCCCCCCCCCGTCCCCCCCACCCCTACGGGTCCCCGAAAGCAAGAAAAAATCACTCCCCGTTCCGTCTCCCCCCGCCGCGTCCGCCCCCAGCCCCTCCGCCCCACTGCCCCCCCCCCATTCCCACCCTCCGCACCCCCGGCTTCTTCGCCCCACCCCCCCCGTTTTCCCCGCGACCCCCTCCCCCCCCCGCCCTCCCTTCCCCTTCCGGCACCCTTCCCCCCCGCCTTTTCGCCCGTTTCGATTCGCCCCCTTCACCCCCCGCCCCACCCCCCCCCTCCCCCGAATTTTTTTCCCCCCCTCCCCCCCCCCCGACACTCGGCATCCCTCCCCCACCCCCCCGTTCCGAGCCGGCAGGAACCCCCCCACCTCACCCCCCCCCCGACCGCAGCTCCCCCGACCCGCTGTTCCCCCCTCCGCCGTTCCTCCCCCGATACCCCCCGCCCGCCGGTATTCCCCCGCGCCACCACCTCCGGACCCGTCGCTCCCGTCACCGCGCGCCCGCGCCCCGTCCCCCCCCCGCCCCCGCACCGTTCCCTCGGCCCCTCCACCCCCCCCGCGACCCAGATCCCTCGTCACGGCCGCCCCTTTCGCCGTTCCCCGCCCCCCGACCCGTTCCATCCCCCCCCCCGCGCCCCGGTCTCGCCCACCCGCGTCCCCCCCCCCCCCACCTCCCCGTCTCCCCCACCGCCCCGCCCCTCCCCCAGTTCTTCCTAACTTTCCCCCGCCCCCGTTTCGCCCGCCCCCGCACGCGCCCCCTCCCTCCTCGTCGTCCCCCCCCCATTTCCCCCGACGCGTTCCGTCGCCGCCCGCCCCGAGAAGATTCGCGCCCCCCGTCCGCCACCCCCCCGCGGCGCCGGCCCGCCCCCCCCCCCCTCCTCCCCCACCCCGCCCCCTCCTCCCGCCCGCGCTGCCCGATTCCCCTGACCGCCCCGGCGTCCCGGCCCCCGCCCCCCGCCCACGCCCCCACCCCCCGTCCCACCGAATTCGCCCCCCCCCCCCGATAAATTCCCCATCCCCCCCGGCCGTCGACGTACACTTCCCGCCCCCCCCCACGCCTTTCGGCCCCCCCCCCCCCCCCCCCCCCCAGCCCCACCCCACCCGCACCCCCTCCCGCCCCCCCCCCCCCCGCGTCCCCCCCCGTCCCCCCCGACTCGCACAGTTCCGTATATTCACCGAGCCGACCCCGCCCGCCGCCCCCCCCCCCGTCTCCAACCCCGCCCCCACCGCCCCTGTGCGCCCCCACCCGCCCCCCTCTCCCGCCCCAGCGCCATCCAACACGCGAACAAACTTTCCGCCGCCCCCCCCCCCCCCAGTGCCCCCCCCCCACGTCCGTCCCCAACGTCGGCTTCCGCTCCCGATTCCCCCATCCGTCGTCCCCCCCCCGAAATTTCCCCCCCCCTCCGCCCACCACCCCCCCCACCCCGCTCACCCGCCTCCGCACCCACCCCCGTCCCCCCGTCCCCTCCCCCGGCTTCCGCCTCCCCCCCCACGACCCGTCACCCCCGACCCCTCCTCCGCGCCCCCCCACCCCTCGTCCGTTTTCCCCCCCCCCCGGCCGCCACCGCATCCCCCAGTCGGCGATTCCCCCTCCAAATCCCCCCCTAGCCCCGGACCCCCCCCCCTGCCCGTCTCCCCCGCCCCCCCACTCCCTTCGCCCGACCGACCCCCACGCACGCTCCACCCCCCCCGTCCTCCCCCCCCCCCCCCCCCCCCGCCCCTGCCACCCCCCATCGCTAAGCCCTCCCCCCCCTCCAGCCCCCCCCATCCCATCGCCCCTGCGTAATTCCCCCCCCCCCCACGTTTCCCCGTCTCCTTCGGTGCGCCTACGGCCCTACCTGTCCTCCCCTCCACCCAGGCTTCCCCCCCCCGCCCGCGAGACCACTACCCCTCCCCCGGGGGGGGGGGGATGTCCGTGGTGGAGGGGGGGGGGGGGGGGGGGGGGGGGGGGGGGGGGGGGGGGGTGTGGGGGGGGGGGGGGGGGGGGGGGGGGGGGGGGGGGGGCATCCTCTAGATGTCCAATTACGTTCTTACAAAAAAAAGAGAAAATATGTGAGCCGCAAGCCGTCTCCCTTGATTTCATCCGTTTTTTTATATAAGCATTTTTCACTTTAAAGTTTGAGTTAGTTAAATTAGTTTTTGGCCTTCAAAAATTTGAGCACAAGCTCATTTCTTGTCATACTACATTTGTTTCAGGTTGTTGTTCATGTTTAAGCTTATTTGCTAGCTGGTTTTTAAGCTTGCTTGTTGACCACTTTTTCTTTCTAAAAGGTTCCCCTGGTGCAAACCAGTTACCTTTAATCCCTTTTTCTTGCTTATTTTTTTAGTTAAACCTGTGTTTTTTTTTGCTTTTCTTGAAAGGCCATAAGCCACTCTTTAGGCCCATATAAGCTGTTTGCCCTAGGGATCCCTTATTGAGCTTAAAAATAAGCACAAAAAGCTGTCCCCAAGGGTGCTAGGTCTGCCATTTTGCCTAACATGCTTATTTGCCTATTGTTAGCATTGCTGTCTTTTTGCCTGTTTATTTGGCTTATTTAGAGTTCATTATTGCTTATTAGATATTGTGCATAATCTGTCTTGCTTATTTCCCTTCCTTTGTTGCTTATTAGTTCCTAGAATAAGCCCCTAATTAAGCCATTTTTGCCTTAGCTCAATTTAAGCAAACTGTCGTCAAAAAGCCCTTTTTCCAGCTTATTTATAAGCATTCGTAAAAAGTTGTAGTTATGAAAAATGATAAGCCCCATGTGCTTATTAAGTTTGTGTAAAAAGTTTTTCTAAAAAAAAAAGAGGGAGATAAGAGGAAACCCGGGTGAGCAAGACTCGAACCCGGGTCTCAACCCTCAATACACCCTCCTTTTATAAACACTCCTACCGCTGTGCCCTTGGGTCTTTTCTGTTAGACCCTTGGGCACTTTGGTATATAAGGGGGTTTTGGCCCATATAGTTATAAGCTCGTTTAAGCTTATTTTCAGCTTATTCATAAGCTGAATTTCGGGTTTCTTATTTTTCTTAGGTAGGTTTTAGGGTAAAGTAATTTTAGTAATTTTTTCAGAATTTTTAAAATTAGTTTAGTATTTTTTATAATTTAATTTCTTTAAAAGTTTTAAAAATTCATAAAAAATACAAAAATTATCAAAAAAATATTTTTCTTTTTTAGGAAATTTTCTTTAGTCATATTTTACGTAGGAAAAATAGAAAAATTTTCGTAGGGTTTAATTTGCAAACTTTTGGTTTTAATTAACGTAGGGTCTCGGGTACGGTTCTTGTCTTGACTCGTTTTTGGGTCAAACGACCTCCGTTTTCAGTCTAGTTTTTTTTAAACTTCGTTATTTGTCATTTAGAATCTATTTTAGCTTTTAAATTTGTTTTAGGGTTTAATTTGCAAAATTTAGGTTTTTGACCCTCGTTTTTCGTGCCCGTTTTAGGATTTAAGTTATTTAGCTTTCATTTTTAGGTTTTTCTCAATCGTTTTTGCTTGTTATTGATTAATTTAGCTTTCTACACTCCCAAATCATTACTCTCATTCAAACTCCAATTTTCCGACTGTATCGATTCTCTAGCACAGCCTCGTTGGGGATAAACGACCCGGTGATATTCTATACTACTTCTCGGTTTCATTGATTGTTTTTAGATTATACTTATTATATATATTGTATTATATATTATATATATAAGAGTGTAGTTTAACACCAATCAACCGTATTTTACTTAGGTACTTGACGGTGTGATTCATTGCTTACTTGGATATTTATTATCATTCAGAGAACTACCTGCTAAGGTGAGTTCATAGCCCCCTGTTTTAATCTTATTTAAATAATTTACATCTTTGGGGTGAGAACATGATTTGTTTTACAAATTGGACGCAAGTGTACATTTTATACAACGATCACGTGTTTGCCTAAGTAGCGATAACCCATTGAGCCCTTTATCATGAATTGTAAGTTGCATAGTTGTAGTTGGGAATTGCATTGTGTGAGCGCAAATGTTATTGATAGATCTATTTGGGATTGACGATCCCCGTTCGGGTGATTAGCTATCACTGAGAACGAACGTATACCATGTCGGATTGGGATGTTTCGGGTTAGAACATCATTCACGGGCATTCATTGGCAATATGTTGCATTCATACATGTCGAGCTTCAGTGTCATGAGCTTAGGAAAACGTGACCACTTTTTATGATGTTTGCATGTGTTGCTAAATCATACACTTGGAAATCTTGCGGTCCTACTATTGATTTACATAAACCTATGAATTCACCAACATTATGTTGACGTTTTAAGCATGTTTTTCAGGTCAATAAGGCACGAGGTGCGATGATACATTGGAAGTCAATAATTGAAGAGTCAACACTTAAGATTTGGGGTCTTATTACATTTTGGGAAAATTGTTATAAACCGGAATCTTTATTTATATTGTTGAACAAATTTGAAGCCATGGGCTTATGTAACAAACAAGTATTTTGTTAATCCAATGTATCTTTATTTTTCAAACGACACGTTTAGTAGTCGTTCTCAGAATCTTGTGCTATTGATCCATAAATGTAACGCCCTCGGATATTCAACATTCCGCTGCATGCTCAGATTTGAGGGTGTTACAGTAGTTAAATTCCATATGTCTATTGATAATCCTGTGAAAATTAGTCTCTGAAAGCATGTCTAAGTATGGTAGTTAGAGTGATATATTTTGGAGTGCAATCAGATCCGAATTAGGACAGTTTTAAAGTTTGATTTTATTTGAGTTAGTTACACATGTAAGTAATACTTGGGAATCAGTGCTTACATGATTGATATACGTGTATATAAATGATATTACGTATATTACTATAAGACTTTTATAATTAAAGCTTACAGACATATCATACCGATCTTTACTATAAGTAATACTTATATAAGTTATTTTGCTTTTGCAGCAGTCATGTCTTCTGCTTCATCAGCTGTTACCTACACTTTCGTCTACACTGACTCTAAGCCCGGCATAGCCTTCTGGGGAGCCGATGATGAGGAGATACCCAAGAGAGGTATCCAACGGGTCATCGTATTAGGATACGATAGACTCTCGATACAGCCAGTAGCCCCACCATCACCGGATCACATACCAGGCCTAGAGGATCCACAGGCACCACCAGTTCCTCAGGACGAGGATGAGCGTAAGCCTATGTTCGTACATACACATGATCCTGACTACGTACCAAAGCCTATATACCCTGAGTATATACCATTGGAGGATGATCATGAGTTTCCGGATGAGGAGCAGCCATTACCTCCTGTTGATTTACCCACTGCTGAGTCACCTTGATATGTTACTGAGTCGGATCCCGAGGAGGATCCAGATGAGTATGAGGATGATGAGACATAGGATGATCCGACTGACCATCCTATGGACAGGGGAGATGATGGAGATGATGATGATGACGATTCATCTAGGGAT
>BQNB010058120.1:1806-37908 GCA_026074375.1 Tanacetum coccineum
TTTTGGGACCATTTCAAGGTCATAACCCATGAAAGCAGGAACGAAAAGATTTTCATTTTCATTCATTTTTCATGATGATTCAGTGAACAATTCACCACCAAGATCTTTCTTCTTTTGGTGAGGGATTTGTTCACTGATGCATTGACTAACCTTTTTTGAGCTGGTTAGCCATTTTTCATTGATCTTTTTCTCCTCTTTGAGTTGTTCTTGAAGAGCATGATTTAACTTAGTAAGTTCAGTGTTTTGAATTTGAAAAGTGACAGCATCAAGCTTAGCTTGTTTTAGGACTAATAGTTCATCTTTACATTTGTTTAATTCGAAAATAATTTTGTTTTAGGACTAATAGTTCATACAACTCGCTGGTACGAGATTGCCTTCCACACTCGATGAGGGCACTCGTAAATCACAACATTTTTCTGAGGGTACAACTATTGATCTCAAAGACTCAGGGGGAAACGTTTAGCCCGCTGATAAGGGATTGCCTTCCACGACTTCTAATGAAGGCACGGCTAAAACCACGCCGCGTCCTGAACGGCCACTTAGGGACAAAGACTTAGGGGGAAACAAACCACCCGCTGATATGGAACCAATCAACCCTACTGTTGCTTATCCTTCAGGGACTGGTGTTGAGTACCAGGTGGATCAAACCCAATCCACTAGACTGAGGTACCAGACCCTGGCCGAAAACAAAGGAAAGACTTCTTCTAAAGTGGATCCGGATCATGAAACCCTACAACTAACCACTCTTGCAGATATCCAAGCTTATTTACTCTTTGAGAATGAATTAGCTCAAGAGAGTGATGAAGAGGAGGAATTTGCTGCTGGAGATGTGATGAGGTGTCATTTTATAAACTTTTTCGGGGTCGTTTAACCCTTAAAATCGTGTGTTTATGCCCAAAATAGGTACTTAATCGTTCCTTTTCAGGTATTTCTCATTTGGAAGACATTTGGATGAATTACACGTGACTTGGGCTCATTTGGAGAAGAAACGGACGAGACTACGAACCAACACCAAGACTCTTGAAGATTTGTACTCACAAAGCCTGGAGACGGCGTCACAAGCTATACACGACGCCGTCACAACTCATCAAGTGACGGCGTCACAACATTCCATGACGGCGTCAGCCCGCACCGACTCAAACGCAGATCTAGAAGATTCTACTTATGACGGCGTCACGACTAAAACGCGACGCCGTCGCGTCGTTTTTCCTATATATACAAACCCGAATTTAGGGTTTTGAGTGTGTAACTTTAGAATAAAAAGAGGGTACGAACCCTAGTTCGTTTAGCAGCTGTAGGAGACGATTTTAGGGCCTAAAAACCCTATTGTACTTCTTCCAATTCATGTTTTAATCAAGTAAGGTTTACTTAATCATTCAATATGTCTATGTGTTGTTTGATTTATTGTTCTTGCTTTATCTTTAACATGCTTGGCTAAACCTCCTATTGTGTTTATTTATGATTGTATGAAACCTAGAATGTAGATCTTAGTGGTGTTGCTTCTTGTGATGGATGTGCACGTTAGGTCTTAGAAAACCAGCTTTTGTCTGCATCGCTGTTGATATGTCTAGGGAAACGTGATTGTGTAGAAAGGATACCATCGGGTAACAGTCTTCATACTACCTTGCCCCCTAATATGGTTGATCCACTTTTAATATATTTCACATGCACTTAGTAAACTCCTAGGGGCCGTGTAATAGTCTTCATACTACCTTGCATGTGCGTTGCTCTAGCGGCATACTAAGTAGACGGCGGGTTCGTGTAATTCGTTCATGCTTTAGGAAATAGTTACACAGATCATCACAAGTGTGACAAGGCAACAACACTAGGAGAAGCAATCTAGGGAGTAATACATGATTAAATAAACACAGTCTTTTATCTTATTGTTATCACCATTAGCGTAGAATATATTTAGTTTAAATAGCTAAAACCAAACCTCCCTTCAATTATATGACTTACTTTCTTTCCATAAAACACAAAAACACAAAAATAATCTTCTCTCAACCCTTAGAATTCTGTTAGACCGTGATTAAGCCTTTCCAACCTATTCCTCGAGTGAACGATAAACAACCCCGAGTCTTGCCTATACTACACTACAACGATTAGGTGCACTGCCTAGGGAGTTGTAAAACTTCTCGTGTAGAAGTCCTATGACAACCATACGTCAAGTTTTTGGCGCTGCCGCCTGTGGAATTGTTAGGTTTTGATCATAGTTTAGCTTAGTTCTACTTGCTTGAATCCTTTCAAGTAAGAATTTAATTTCCGCATATTAGCTTTCTTGTAGTCTATCTTTTCTTCGTGTTATCTGTTTCGTAACCCATTCTCGTCAACCACCATGGGAGACGAGAATCCTATCCGTACTCTAGGAGATTACTCCAAACCAAGCCACGAGGGCTATAGGAATACCATCGAGCTCCCCGAAGGGAACAACGTGGTACCTCTTCGATCCGACACCATTCGGTTGGTGCAAAACGGATGCTCATTCCACGGACTTCGGTCTGAGGATCCAAATCAACACCTCAAGGACTTTCTTAAACTTGTGGACTCACTTGACCTTGACGGTGAAAATAGGGAAAGAACGCGCTTGCGTTTATTTCAATTTTCCCTACGCGATCAAGCTAGCAATTGGCTTGAACGCCTTCCAGCAGGATCCATCTCCACATGGGAGGATCTTACTACCCGATTCCTTGCTCAATTCTTTCCACCGGGAAGGACCGCAAAACTCCGCAACGATATCCTGATGTTCCAACAACATCATGGAGAATCTCTATCCGAAGCATGGACTCGTTTCAAGGACTTACTCTAAAAAGTCCCTCATCATGGCATCGATCTTTGGCTCCAAGTCCAAATTTTTTATGACCATGTCAATCCCATCACAAGACGAACCATTGACCAATCGGCCGGTGGTAAGCTTCGTGACCTCAACCCCAAAGAATCCTGGGCAATATTAGAGGACCTCGCCCTCTATGACAACGAAAGTTGGAACGACCCAAGGGATTTCGCTAAGCCAGTCAAGGCAATCACATTGCCTCAAGATGTCCCGAGTACATTCGACCGCCGTCTAATCGAGCTCGAAAATCAAGTCCAACGCTTGATGGAAGCTTATCTTGCTTCAACACAGCTTACTCAAGTGAATAAAATCACTGCCTCATATGAAATCTGCAATGGTCCTCACGACACTCATAATTGCACGAAAGGCCCCGAGCAGGCTTGTGTTGACTATGCATCTTCGCATACGAACGAAATAAGAGACAAGAAGTTCATCTCAAACCAAGGACCAAGGAATTTCAATGATTCCATCAATACTTGGAAGGACAAACCAAATTTTAACTGGGAGCGAACTCAAACATTCACAAACCTACAAAACAAATCAATCTCCGTCCACTCCTTAAGGTATCAAATAAAGCTTGAGAAGGCACTACTCGATTTCGACTCTAACCAAGAGAAGAGGTTTTCCCACCTACATATCCAATTCGGACAACATCAGGACAACATGATTGGGAAAATTAACCTTCTTTGGAAAACTGTCTCTGAAAAACTTAATGACGCATCTCCCCTTAACACTATGCTGAAGGCTTTCACCGATTCAAATAGCGGGCCCACTAACACTGCAATTCGGTAAGAACCTGAAACAGTAGTACTATTCTAGTTTTGTCTACTCGCTCTTTACCCAACTGTATGGACACCGCAATGCTTAACTTTAAACCCTCGTTCAATCAATGCATCACTAATTCCATACCAAGCAACAAAGCGCTCTTATAATGGCGGCTAAAAAGAGGATATGGCATTAAGAGGACCAACCCACCAAACCCCCCCCCCCCCCCCCCCCCCCACCCCCCCCCAAAAAATATCCACGTCACCTCTAACACTGATCCATATGTTATATTCATCTCCGAAAAAGTCCTCAAATTCAATTCATTCTTCGAATCACTCGGATTAGTTCCCCTATCATCCAACACTGAACTCATTTGCACCAAAGAGGAAGATGGCGACGTGATGTTTATTGAGATTGTCCCAAAGGATGACAATTCCTGCATGGAGGAACCCGAAGCAGGAGAGCAAGAAGTGGAGTATTTTGACATATTCCTGACTAGGAGTGAACTCACATATCATAAGTTCCTCATGTGTGGCCCAATCCATTCAATATTTCTACGAAACCCCATCATTATGGAAGGATGCCCTTCGAACCTCAAAATACCATGCAACATTAGGCATGTGCATGTAGAAAAGCACCTACATTGACCTTAACTCCCCTCTAAATATCATGACCCGAATGATGTACAATTGGATCATAAGGAGAAAACTCGACCCTAGGGAAAATGCGAATAAATGGGGAGGTGTTAGCAATTTCACAACAAGTTTAAGGAATGCATGGTCTGTGTAGGAACTGTCTTATAACGGAGACATCCATGATTATTGAGTACATTAGCTCAATTATAGACCCTAGCCTGTTACAAGTAGTGCTAGAGAAAACTTTTATGGAAATATCCAACGTGACTTACGACCCACCCGAAGGAGTGGTTAGGTTCACCAACAGAAACGATGAAGTTGCATATAAGATGCCCTACAAGATAGAACAATACAACTCATTGTCAAACCTTGAGAAAGAATACACAATAGATGTTCTACCCTTAGAACGAGGAGGACTTAAGAGCAAGAGGAGTAGATGTCGAATGGCAAAGATATTAGGATTCTACAAAGAATGCCTGGAGCTCGGACCCGAATACCTAACTGAGTGGACGGATGAAGGAGAAGTCACAAAAGAACGTGTGACTTCGAGTCTAGCTACAAGACTCGTAAATAAAGAAAAGCGATTTTTGGGAGGCAACCTAATATTTATTTTTCCCGCACATTAGGAGTGTCATATGTTTTATTCTCTTCATTTTATTCTATCATGTTCGAACCCCAATCTTGTAATCATGCTTTTTTTGTTTTTAACATCGTCTTAATTTCAATCAAAGGCACATTGCAAACAATAAGTGTAGGGGGATTTATTCGGTTTTTAGAACCAAGTTCAAGCATGTTAAATAAATTGTTTAGATTAATTCGCGTTAATTTCGAGTCGTATGAGTAAATTGTCAAATCTGAGGTTTTATGCAGCTATTTGTACAGGAATTAACTTATGAAAATTAAGTGCAGGAATTTTTTCATCAAAAACAAAAATTTCATTTCTTAGACAGTGGAGACAGGCGTCACGATTTACTCGGTCGCTCCGTCACACGTAACCTGTGATGGCGTCAGGGTATCCCTGACGGCGTCAAACGCCCAGGTCCAAAAAACTTAAAGTTTCTAATTAATTTTTAAAACAAAACCTGCATAACATTTAAAATATGTATTTTTCTATTATAAACCTACAAAACCAATGAGTTTGACAATTCTCTCATCCTATCCTTACTGCTTTATCGAGTCAAACCCTAAATTCACATTGTATATTTGTATATCGCACATTTTTTGTTTGGTTGTAGGGGGGTGTCTTTGTCTTGATTTTCAGGTATATATTTGATGAGAAAAACTTGTGGATAGTTTCTTAGGATGTTTTTTGGATGATTCTTGGAGGACGATTTAACCAGTTATCGCATGTTTCTTCTCCATTATTAAGCAAACCAAGAGAGTACTAGTTTCTTTTCCTTGTTTTCTTACCCCTTTAATTCGTTTTTATGGGTACCTTTATAGAACATTGGGGACAATGTTCAACTTATGTGTAGGGGGAAAATAATCCTTAGAAACTATTCTTTCATTTGCCATTTGCTTTGTCCTTAAAATGATGGGTAATATATCAAAACATAGCATAAGAGGTGATTTTGACCCAAATTAATTTTTTTTATGACACATACTGACGAAAACCGAGTATTAATAGCGTCTCATGGATAGGAATTTATATTACTAGCACAAAAACCCTCAATTTCCACCCGTAAAATGTAAGGTTCGCCCTTAGATATTATACCTTTAGCTTATTCGAGTTAAGGAGTGAGCAATCATGTGTGTCTATTCCGTCGTTACGGACGTGTATGCGTGGTTTTGTTTCCTTTTTTGGAACATTGGTATTGGTTACTTTAGGATTATGAGAGTGTACCGGTAGTATATTAAATTCTAGAACTTGTTATTGTGATGCATCCCGAGACCGCATAGTGAGTATTAGGATTTGCTTTGATATGATTATTAGGATTAACCAGTTTAAACTGTAATTGTTATGATGGTCACGCCGATCATATAACTATCCCACACCCTTACCATGCACTCATTTTTAGTGCAGGATACCCCTAGTACAACCCTCCGAGCCTATCCTTTTCACGGTTCTTGTAATTTTTTTGTGGATTCTAGATTATTAATGAAGAGCATTGTCACCCTTAAACTAATCGTTACACCCAAATAGCCTTAGCCTACCCTGTATGTACTCACCTTTAGTACATTATTGTTTTAACCCAAGTTAATTATTTGATTAAACGGTTGCTAAGTCCTTATCCTTGTAAATACAGTTTTGGGACGATTGGGATTCATGGTAGTATTTATTTTGCAGAAGAATGGGGAAGAAAAGTTAAGTCAATACCCCCATACGTTTGTTAGATGATCTCCATGTTATTTTGATCCACCTTAAATCGGGTCATTAGTTAGATTGTAAATATCGAGCATGTAAAAGCTCAAGTGTAGGGGTACGTGTTATAAACCCCAAGTGATGTATTATGTTATTAAAAAAATAGAAAAGAAAAAGAAAGAGATTGATGTAGAGTTGTGTAGAGTTTGTAGATCTTCGTCCGAGTATTGGCTTAGACAACAAACCAACTTGTCATTCGTGTAAATAATTAGCTAACCTTCCCTCCTTATTCACCCAAGGCCACCCAAATGTATCCCATCTGTTTCCGTTTCCATTATATGTTATCTTACACCTACACCCCACAACCCTTAAAATGACCTCTTAGATGGTAATGAATAATGCTTGCGCCTAGCAGTGGAGGTTTGATCCTTTACCAAGCCTATGGTAATTTATATGCTATGATAGGTAATGAGTGTTGATTTTCCATTTCCCCCTCATGTTATAATTTATTATACACCACCTGAGAGAAAGTTGAGACTCTAAACACTTTATGTGAGGTGCTAGTCTATACTTTCCGTGGGACTTTTAATAGAGTTAGAAGGTTTTGTTGTAAATATTTTTAAGAGTAGGTAAAATGACCCTCAATATGGTTATTGTCTAGTAGAAAAGCCCCATTTTGTTGAGGACAAGCAAATCCCAAGTCTAGGGGTTTTTGATGAGTGAGTCATTTTATACACTTTTTCTGGGTAGTTTAACCCCACCTTATTCATGCATTTTTTGGCCCAAATTGGTAACATTTAAGAGTTCCTTTTGAGGTAGTCAGAATTTGGAAGGCATTTGAAGATATATCACGTGATTGGCTCATTTGTTTGGAGAAAGAAAACGGGACAAGACTACGGACCTACACTAACATCTTTCAAGAATTTCTACTCAGAGGCTAAAGACGGCGTCACAAATTACATGTGACGCCGTCATTGATTGCATACCAAGACGGCGTCACAAGATCTCAAGACGGCGTCAGAATGTACGACCCAACCCATTATCTAGAATATTCTACTCATGACGGCGTCACAATTAAAACGCGATGCCCTCACATCGATTTTCCTATATATACAAACCTGAATTTAGGGTTTTAAGTGTGTAAATACTTTAGAGTAAGAGAACATTATTATATATATATTATTTTCCTATTTTAACCCTAAAAAAAAAGAATAACCCCCCATCCACTAAAAGAAGGGTTACGAACATAGTTTCATTAGTAGCTGTTAGGGACGATTTTAGGGCCTCTAAACCTTATTATACTTCCTTCAGTTCATGTTTTAATCAAGTAAGACTACTTTAATAATTCAATATGTCTTGTTGTGTGATTCTTATCTGTTCTTGCTTTATCTTTAACATGCTTGGCTAAACCTTCTATTATGTTTATTTATGATCGTATGAAACCTAGAATGTAGATCTTAGTGGTGTTGCTTCTTGTGATGAATATGCATGTTAGGTCTTAGAAAACCATCTTTTGTCTGTATCGTTGTTGATATGTCTAGGAAAACATGATTGTGTAGAAAGGATACCATCAGGTAACAGTCTTTATACTACCTTGCCCCTTTTATGGTTGATCCACTCTTAATATATTTCAAATGCATTTAATATACTCTTAGAGGCCTTGTAATAGTCTTCATACTACCTTACTTGTGTGTTGCCTTAATGGAATATTAAATAGACGGCGGGTTCGTGTAATTCGTTCATGACTTAGGAAATAATTACATAGATCATCACAAGTGTGACAAAGCAACAACACTTGGAGAAGCAATCTAGGGGAGTAATATGATTTTAATTACATAATATTTTATTATATTTGTTATCTCCTATTAGCTTAGTTTATTATTTAGTTTTAATATCTATAAACCAACCTACCTCTCAAATATATGATTTTACTTGCTTTCCTATAAACATAAAAATACAAAAATAATCTTCTCTTAACCCTTAGAATTTTGTTAGACCGTGATCAAGCCTTCCTAACCTATTCCCTTAGAGAACGATAACAACCCCCGAGTCTTGCCTATACTACACTACAATAGTTAGGTACACTGCCTAGGGAGTTGTAAAACTTCTTGTAGAAGTCCCTTACGACAACCGCAACAGTGAATATTTTTTGATTTTTTTTTTTTGGTTGTCGTTAACTTCAACAGAAGTTTTTTACAACTCCTAGGCAGTGCACTCATTGTGGTGATTATAGTATATGGCCAGACTAGGGGGTGTTATTGGTTCTCTAGGGAATAGTTGGGTATGGCTCGATCAAGATCTAACAGAGGTCTCGAGGTTGAGAGTAACCCCTTATTCACCCCCCACGCTCAAGTTTTCTTTTTGTTTTTTTATTTTATAGTAGAAAGCAGGGGTAAATATGGTTTGAGAGGTTTGTTTGTTTTATCTAATTAAACTAATATGTATTTTTAAAATACTGGTTAAACAAACCAACAGGACTGGTTGGTGCCTGTGGATTTACTTTATGATAAAAAGATGTATTTACTTAATCAAGTTCTACTCCTTAGATTGCTTCTTCTAATTTTGTTACTTTGTTACACTTGTGATGATTTGTGTAAGTATTCCTAAGCTCTGTTGATACGAATTACGTGAACACCGCCCGTTTATTTATATTCTGTTAGGCAAAGCCTCAAGTAGGTAGTATGAAGGACTATTACAAGGCCCCTAAGAGTATATTAAATGCAATTGTGGAAATAATCTTAAGAGGGATCAACATTTTAGGGTTAAGGTAGTATGAAGGCCCTCCTGTTACGATGGTATTCTTACCCCACTCGCATTTCCCTAAAACGTCTTAATGACCTGTTTGACCCATTGACCCATTGGACCCATAACCCATTTGACCCATGACCCAAACCAACCCAACCCAACCCATTTGCCACCTCTAGTAAATACGAACTTGATCAGAGGACAAAAAAATGACTTCTAGTATACTCGAGGTTTTACACAACCTACGGTAATATATATCTGATCCTAAGAGCATCAAAGATAACAGACCATGATACAACAGTTAGTCAATTAGAGGCATAAGATACGCACATGACACAATTCATGATGTGAAAGTCTACTTATAATAATTTTATATCAAGAATGAAAGTATACTCTTTTTAAAGCGTCCTTAGTTGCTATATATCCATACCACATAACTTTGCACATGATATAACAAAATGTACTCAACTGGTCCATTTTCCTCATTAATAAGTGTAAAGCCTGTAACAATATCTTTATTTTTGTTTTCCGTTTATAAGCATAAGCAGATAAGTAGCTTAAAAAACAGTTAAGAAATAGGGTTTCCATTTGCTTATTACACATTTACCTCAAATTAATCTTGGATAACAGAGAAGAGGATTAGATGACTACATAGTTACTTTAAAGGATTTTTAGGTTAGATATGGGGTAAAAACTAACTTTTCAAAGGCGTTTGTCTAATCTTATTTAACAGGTTTATAAGCTTTTCAAAATTTCATAAGCTCATAAGGTCAATCGGCTGGCCTTATGAGCTTATGAATTTTATAAGCTCATAAGGTAAGCCCACTGTTATCAGCTTTTCAAATGTTCAAAGTTCATAAAACGCACTTAGACGAACAACCCTTTATATGGAAATCAGCACATAAGTGAACCACGGTTACACTCAACTAAATCGTTTAATGGTTCTATATCCATACCTTATCAGGAGTTCCAACATTAACACTGAACCCGCAATCGTATATCTCTTTATTAGATCTGAAACCCAAAGAAGAAAGGTGCAGCCTTAGTTTGCGATATAAATTCAGTAGCAAGAAAAGAGCTTCTAACTTAATGCTAATACATTCAGTGATAAAAGAAAGAACTTGATATTGATCGCTTTCCTATACCTGAGCTTTTATATGACGACTCCAACAGCTCATGAGGCAATGATATCAGATCCCCAGGAGTTTAGCTTTTTTAGCTGCAAACAACTTAAATATAGATAAGGGAAAGGCGATAAATCAAAATTTTGGCAAGCGTGGTAAATATGCACGCGTTACTTTTTTAGTTTATACGCATAAAAACGCGTCTCTAAATTGATACCCTCACATTTATTTGATGTGTACGTAATACTGTTAGAATATAAAATCTTATTTGTTCCACATTTTTTGGTTCAAATACCACCTTTTGAGCTGAAGTAGAGTGGTCTGCAGGTGCAGTCAGAGGCCCAGCAGCCGTATTCCTACATTTCGTGAACAAAACACGTTAGTCAATTAGCAACAGACTCAAGTAAAACATAGATATTGTGGCTACCTTGGGGTTTGGTTTTCGTTTGACGACTTTTTCGGAACCCAATATCACTTTCACTTCATTATTGAAACAAGAAAAATAAGATGAGATAAAATGGAAGAAGTTTATAGAGAAGTTAGAGAGAGAGAGGTAGAGAGAAGAAAAAAATGGATGATTACTTGCAAAATTACAAATGAGAATTAACAAGAACCAACCCCCTCTCCATACTTGGAGAGGGGTATTTATACTTAATACCAAGAGGCTTTCATGCCTTGGTATTTCTACGGGCCGGGCTCGGGATTACTTGGGCTTTCGCCCGATACACGTGACCGGTTAGATTACATTAAAGAGCCCGTTTCCCCGTGTAGCCTATTACAACGTATAATTATTTAATGACTGAGACCTAATATAGTTATGAACGAACTTCCATTGTTCGACTCATTATTTTGAGGCTAACAGAATAGGATAGAATTAACATAGATTAGATAACCAAAATATTAATTAAATTGATTGATTTAACCTCACTTCAAGTGTTCGACACCCTACTTACCACAAAACTACTACCGATCGGGTACACTGCCCGTTAAAGTGTTGTTTTTGGTTTAGTTGGCAAAATATAAATTTAAAACTTGAATCAATAAAATATACACCACACAACGACACATCAATGTCGTGTCCTTGTGGACCTACGAACGGGAATAATATATCTTTGAGGTTCATCAATTTCTTGATCATCCTCATCATGATGTAAGCTAGTGTTTTCAGAAGTATGTGTATCTTCCTCTTGAATTATTTAAAGATCTTTTAAACTCCCACTTGCTTCTTGAGTTATAAGACTATTCTCAAATAATTCCGCATTCTGAGCAACAATTACTTTGTTCTCATATAGGTAGTAGAAGGAGTAACCCATTGTTTCCTTTGGGTATCGTATAAAGATACACTTAATAGATTTGGGTTCTAGTTTGTCAGGTTTGGTAAGTACGCTTAACAAGTGCCTCACAACCCTAGACTTTTAAGTAAGACATCTTAGGGAATTGCCCATGCCATACTTGCTATAATATCTTTTCAACCTTCTTAGTTAAAACCATATTGAGAATGCGAGCAGTAGACTCAAGAGCATAGTCCCAAAAGGACTTTGGAAGATTAGTTTAACTTATCATGAAGCAAACCATGTCTAGCAGGTATATATTTCTCCTCTCAGACACGCCATTATGTTGTGGTGTACATAGAGGAGTGCGGTGGGCAATAATCTCATGCTCCTTAAGATGATCCAAAAACTATTGATTCATATATTCACCTCTACGATCAGAACAAAGCGATTTTATGGTCTTGCCGAGTTGGTTTTCTACTCCCTTTTGAAAAACTTTAAAAGTTTCAAAGACTTCATTTTTATGTTTTGACAAGTAAACATAACTATAACGGCTAAAGTCGTCAGTGAAGGTGACGAAGTAGCTTGCTCCTTGTCTTGACACAATTCTAAATAGGCCACATACATCGGTGTGTATTAGTCCAAGTAGATCCTTGGCCCTTTCCATTAGATGTGAATAAGGTTTACGTGCCATCTTACCAGACAGGCATGAAATGCATTTATCAAAAGACTCATGGTCAGTTGATTTACGAAGTTCGTCATGTTGCAGCTTCTCAATTCGCTTCTTGCTAATATGTCCAAGAAGATAGTGCCACAAAAGAGTATAGTCCAAGTTTAACTTGGCTCTTTTATTGCTTACAGCATAGATAGAACTATCATTTGAATAAGCACAATGTAAATCAATTTCATATATAACATTACATGGAACAACATGAAAATAAAGTAAACCATCTTTAGAAACGGAAATTCCATTATCAATAAAGCAGTTCATAAAACCATTGTCTTTCAAAAGAGAAATTTAAATAATCCCTCTAGTACTAGAAGGATCATTATGACAATTATTCAAAATAATAACTAATCCACAAGGGAGACATAAATGAAAATTTCTAATAGCTTCAACAGCTGCACCATGACCATTGCCCACATACAGGTTCAAAGCTCTTAGCTTATCTTCTTACTTCCCTTAGACCCTGAGTAGTATTACATATGTGAGTACCACAACCCGTGTTATAAACCTAAGATTTATTAGGAAAATAGTAGAGTTCTATTGTAAAGATACCTAAAGTACTAGCTCCTTGAGATAACTTCTTTTTCTTTATCAACTCGGCGAGATACTAGGGACAATCCTTCTCCAATGATCCACCTCGCCGTATTGGTAGCATATCACATCCTTAGTGGGATTATCCTTCTTTGGTAGATGGGATCTTAGGTTTAAGAACATAAGTAGGTGCATAAGCAAGCTTAGTATTTCCTTTCCCTTGATTTTTACCCTTAGCAGCCATTTGTAGTTTCTTGTTTTTGTGATTGTTTTTTTGGACCCTACCTGCTCGGACTGCATGAAGCGCAGGTGCAACATCTTTCTTTTAAAGTGTTTTCTCATGAAGCTTAAGCATGGCATGCAATTCATTCACCTTCTTCACTAGGCCATGCATGTTGTAATTCTACACGAAGCTATCATACACCTTAGAAAGAGAGACTAAAATCAGGCTCACTGTAAGGTTTAATGACATGGGGTGACCAAGACGTTCCAAATTGTCTATGTAGCTCTTCATCTTAAGAACATATGAGCTCACACACTGACCCTCTCCATGCTTGCACGCTTGAAAAGCTCTCATGGTTTGAAGAAGTTTCTATTCTGCTTATTGAAAAAACATAGTTTTTAACTCCTTCAGCATGTCATAAGAACCAAGTTGCTACACATTCTTTTAAAGTTATGGAACCATGGTCATGAGCATGAGACTAGCTATTTCCTTAGAAGCCTTAACCCATGTAGCATGAATAGCAAGAACATCTTAAGGAAGTACTTGTCCAGGAGCAACGGGTATTAGATGCTCTAAATTGGTTAACTTGTCCTCGACTGTTAGCACAATGTGAAGATTGCGATACTAGTCAATGAAGTTAGCTCCAGTTAGTTTCTCTTTCTCAAAGAAAGTCCTAAAAACCGAATTGTTTACGACTTGAGTAGTCATCTACAATGAAAAAAGTTCAAATAATTATTATTTTTGATAATTAAAATCTTAAAGAAATTAACTACCCAATTAATTACTAATAAAACTAAGATCCAACTTGACCTCCTACTTTTTACAGAAGGTCTGACCAACTAGTAAACAAATAGGGCAAGAGGTAAGCAGCGTGCGTTAATTGCATTAAATGCAACTGATGTGTGGTCGTTGAAAACTCATAAGAAGTTTTACAACTCCCTAGGCAGTGTACCTAACCGTTATAGTGTAGTATAGGCAAGACTCAGGGGTTGTTATCATTCTCTAATGGAATAGGTTGGGAAGGCTCGAACAGAATATAACAGAGGTCTAAGGGTTGAGAGAAGATTATTTTTGTGTTTTTATATTTTTAGAAAGTAAGTAAATTCATGTTTTGAGAGGTTAGTTTTGGTTTTAGCTAATTAAAATAATAATAATTATAAACTACTTTGATGATAACTATATGATAAACGAACATATTTACTTAATTATGCACTACTTCTTAGTTTTCTTTTCCTAATCATGTTGCTTTATCACACTTGTGATGATCTGTGTAAGTATTTCCTAAGTCATGAACGAATTACATGAACCCGCCGTCTACGTAATATTATGTTAACGCAACACACAAGTAAGGTAGTATAAAGACTATTACAAGGCCCATAAGAGTACATTACATGCAACAAAACACTTAAGATGGATCAACCATATTAGGGATAAGGTAGTATGAAGACTATTACCAATGGTATCCTTTCTACGCACTCGCGTTTCCATAGAGGTCTATGCCAATTTAATATCTTCTGACTAGTTTGCTAAAGCCTAACGCACACATCTATCATAAGAAGCAGCATTAAAAGGATCTACAAACCAATTTTTATGCAATCTTAAGTAAATATTAAAGGATCTAGCCTAGCATGTTAAAAGAAAGTGAAGAACAAGAATCAATCACACAATACATAGACCTATTGAATGATAAAAGATAAGATATCTCACTTGATTTAAACATGTAATTGAGGCTAATATAAGAGGGTTTTAACACCATAAAAATGCGATAAAATCACATATGCACCCATGAACACGACACATGTAATTGCTCAGATCTTAACTAGAGAAAGCTAAAGGTAAGAATATCTTAGGTATAAAAAATGGATACCCAAATTCCTAAAGATCTAGGGGTGAACCTCACATTTTTGGGTGGAATTTTTAGAGGGTTTTTGTGCTAGTTATATAATTCCTATCCATGAGACGCTATTTAGTTTTCGTCGGTATGTGTCATAAAAAAATTTTAATTTTTGTCAAAATTACCGTTTATGCTATGTTTCAGTATATTACTCATTATTTTAAGGACAAAGCAAATGCAATTGAAGGAATAGTTTCTAAGGGTTATTTCCCCCCTACACTTAAGATGAACATTGTCCCCAATGTTCTTAAAAGTACTCGTAAATGAATAAAGGGAAAATAAAAAGAGTAAAAGAAACTAGTACTCCTGTCACACCCCGTAAATTCCAGGTCAATATTTTAAACTTTTCCGATCATTATTTTTGACTTTTATATGTTACGTTTGAATCTGGCAGTTTACCGAGAAGTTAACCTGCGTAAATCTGAAAAACGTCATCGGACGCGTTCTGACTTCGGATTTTGATTAGTTTAGATATTATATAAGTTATTTTATCATTTCTAAGTATTTCATAGTTTACGATCACTTCCGATACTTATTTTTACGTTTTAACATTTAATTTGCGTTTTTCACGTTTTTGACGTAACGAAACCCCGAAAACCCAAAATATTTTCGTGTAAACTTTAGTTATCGTTCATCTCGTAGTCGTAAGTCAAAAATTTCATTCATGTTCCCCCCTTATTAATTCGGATTCCTAAACCCAAACCAAATCAACTACAAGCTTTGAAATTAATTAAATGGCATCTTATTTTGAAAATTCCACCCATGTGTACAGGTAAGATGAGAAAGTGACATATGAGTAAGTCCCCTTCATGTACAAGGAACCCCATTTGACTTATGCATGTGATACTTGATCACATGTACACCATTTGACCAAAACCATGAACCAAGACTTGTTATACTTGAACCTTGATCCCAAAATTGAACCATATGGTCCTTGTGGTGGTGTTTTCGGTCGAACAAAGCACACACACACTCTTTTGTGTGTTGGACACTTATTTCTACAAACCAAGGAACCTTAGACCACCCTTTTCCCTATAAATACCATGTTATACACACATTAGGTCATTTATCACTTCCATAGCCTCACCAAAAAAAATTCATCTCTCTTTCCCCTCTCTCTAGCTCACGACAACAAACACCCCTTTTAGGGTTTTTATATCTTTGATTTCTTGCAAGATACAAGTGTACCAATTTCATTTTTAAAGTTACCTAAGGTGGTTTCAAGTATTAGTTGGTTGATTTTCAAGGGTTTTCTCAAGATCTAAAAGTTAGGGTTTCTAATTTTGTTAGTGGGTTTTCAAGATCTAGTTATTTTGGATATAGATCTTGTGTTATTGCTTCTTGTTCTTCATTCTTGTAAGAATTTCTTGATCTTTCTTTTGATACTTTCCTTGCATTCTGTTGGATCCCACTCTAGATAGATCTTTACTGCCTGTTAAGGATGGTGATTAACCTATGTAATCACAAGCTAACCATAAGAGAGACTCTTGCTTAAGAAAGCTAATGTCTGTGCGGAATATAGACACAACTAATAAGAAGAACATGACTAATAAAACTAAAAGATCCTTCTATGGATTTCTATTAATTAACAAGGAGAAATGTGTTTTTCTTGATGTATGCATTTCCCTAAGCCGTAGGTTCTCTTTATAGTGGAGAAACCCTAATCAGCATTTACTAAAAACGCGTGAGATTGATATGCATGAATATCTTCCTTATTTAGCTCATGCATATCCTCATCTCTAACTAACTAAAATCTTATCCTGGAATAACTATTTGACTCTACCAGGACTAAGTATTCTACCAGTAGGAACTAAATTTAGCCTACTAGGACTAACTATGATAATAACCTTACCAGCAGGAACTACATACCTGCCAGTAGGAACTACTACTCTACCAGTAGGAACTACATACCTACTAGTAGAAACTAAGTATTACAAATATTCCTAACAATCCTCCCCTAAACTGAAATTTAACTAAGTTAATTTCTAGTTTCTAGATAGATCTTTAAACTTGAACCTTGAGGATTGAAATATGAACTTTACAGCAACATCCAATCTGCTTGAGTCTTGACTTGAACACACAAACTTCTGCACATTATTGTATTGCTTCATCAAACACTTTAAGAGGACTAAATGATGCATGAGCATTTGAACATTGAGAGATATTGTGTCTCAAACAGAATTGGTCTTCATAGCCTTGGAACCGAACATCAATAGTCTTGTTGAACTTGAACATCAAAAGTCTTGTTGAACTTGAACATCAAAAGTCTTGTTGAACTTGAACATCAAAAGGCAAGCATCGTTGAAAGAAGCTAAGCAGAAAACTTGAACTACAACAGACTTTGGAACCACTCTCAGCTACATGAGTAAGATTTGGATAAGCTTTACCAAGTAGCTACTCACTCTTACGCTAGCTAATTCTTTGTGGAATCTATGACTTCCCCTGGTGAATTTAGTAACCAGTCCAACTCTTTATAGAACATGAATCACTGGTGAATTGGATATCCTCTAATGATTTTGCAAATCATCAACACAATAGCACGGATTATTATATGTCTCTTACCTGTTATCCGTTTGCTCAGACTAGCCAATCTCGTTTGTTGTGATAACAAGGTGAGTTGATTACTCTACAATTTTTAGCAAATTGTTAACTATCAACGAATTTGTTAAGTCTTTACCAAAAGCCGTTTGCGTTTGGACCAGCCAATCCTTTGGTTCCCAATAAGGGCATTATCCATGGTAGATGATGGGACCCATTTAACTCTCTAGCAAATGCAGCATGGGTGAGTAAATACCCTATGTTTTAAGCAAAACTATTAAGCTAATCAAACGGAATTTGAGATCATCAGAGCCGTGACCCTCATGGTGAATTAAACGCTTTCTTGTTAGAGACATGGTGAGATGAACCCATTTGTTGTGTGCGTGCGTTAACCAACACCAAACTGGATATTCTCTTTTTTGTTCAAAATGTGTTGCAATAAAACCAAGCAGCATGCCAAAAACTGTTTCCATACGCCAAAACTTGGTGCACATCATAAAATGTTTATGCTCACTATGCATAAGTAATAAGTATAAAGGTTTCTAACATAAAAACTTTATATATCAAAACTTTATTTAATAGCAAAAATATTTATGATATATAATAAACTTAACAGTACCATTCATGAACCTTAGGACGCTTGGAATCAGAAATTTGTTTCTTGAGAAAGGCAATCAACTGAACCGCAGTGGTAAGTTCATTACCCACTGTTCTGTGACAAAATCTTAGCTGATGTGAAAGCATCTTTTCGGTAAGGTTTATTCTAGTGTGGGGTTTACTTCTTGTCCACACACATAGGTATAACCAGTCCACTAACTGTCTCCAACACATGAACACAGAAAAAGAATATAGCTTCCAGTTTTGAATACTCCAGGTGTGTTGGTTCTTCTAAAAATCACTACCATCATTCACTTCAGGTGAATCCATCAAAATCTTAAGATCTCCCCAAAGAACTATGACCTACCTCCTCAACTTTCTCTTTTCTTGATAAAGCTGTCATCACTGGCGGCCATAAACGTCATAAGGTCTGCTCTAGTAACCAAGTGAAGGATTTCCTAAGGCTTGTGAAGTACTTGCGAGAGTTGTCTAGTCTGTAGATGGCATTGATCGATCCTAACCCCGTAGGCAATAACTCCCAGTCAACAACAGCATATAAATGAACAGGTGTATCACAATCAGAAGCAGAATCCTCCCCATCCAAGGGGGGGGAAAAAAAAAATGCCCCGCATACTTAATGCACAATTTATGTTCAGCGTCAGGATCTCCTTCTTCAATTGGAATGGTAGATTGAGGAAGTATGAACACCTTTTCTGCCTAATAGCTTCTTCTTGGTACCAACCAATCTTGAGTGAGGAGGCAGTTTGTTGTGCTTTAGAAGCAATGTTAGAAGGAACTTCAACATCCTCTATTGTAGCTTCCTAAGAAGGAACTTCAACTTGAGCTTCTGGAATATTTTCTGAGAATGAGAAGGAGCAGTAACTTTCTCTCGTGAAACATCTTGAGAAGGAGCTTCAACTTCTACTTCCTGTGGAACACCGTGAGAAGGAGCTTCAACGTCTACTTCAACATCACCAGTCTTGAGTTTCTTTGAAAAGGCAGTAGTCATTGGACTACCATCTCTTTTCAGACCCCTTGTGAATGCAACAACTCTTTGAATCTTATCAAACTCTTCTTGAAGCTGTTCAGGAGAGAGTTTTCGAACTTGAGCCATAGTCCAACCAGTAGTGTATACAGCAGGACCTTGATTCTTCACATAAGTTCTCATATATTGCCTGAGCTGAGCTGGTGTCATAGGCCTATCCCTCCGTTCTTGAGCCCGTTGCTCAGCAAGTTCTTTTCTTTGAGAATTGACCAAAGCAACCATCTTGGCTGCAAAATCATCATCAGTAAAATCTACCCCGAAAATTATGGAAGATAAGTCTGGATTTGCTTGCTTGAAGACGAGCCAAAATTGTGTCCCAAGAAGCATCTGAGTAGTTTGCAGTAGATGCAAGAACCTCTTGCTGTCTCTTTCTTTGGTCTTCAGTCATCTCAAAGTCTTGAGACATCTGCCTAGCTAAATTAGCATCCTTCATAAGAGATTCAGCTCTTTGCTTTTCCAAATCTGCTAGTTCTTGAGCTTGTAATCTCTGAGCAGCCTCCCAACCTAGTCTTTCTTCTTCCAATTGCTTGAAAGTCTTATCTTGAGTTGGAGTAGGTTCTTCAACAGCAACACCTTTTCCCTTTCTGGCATCTTTGACAAGTGATGAAGGAGTAGCAGTTGTAGTACCACTCCTAGCAGGAATTGGTTCAGCAGCAAGAATAGAGCTACTGGTAGGAACAGTTGTACTACCAGGAGAAACGGTTGAAGGACCAGTAGGATCAACACCAGACGGAATATCAGTAGGAACAACAGTAGTAGGAATATCACTAGTAGGATCATAGGAACAAGCAGCAGGATTACTAGAAGCACCACCAGGAGATTTAGTGGAATCAACAGTCACAGCTGCATTAGCCAATGCAATTAGAGCATCCAAATCCACAGCTTGCCTCTCCTTCCTATCTTCTTGTTTAGAATCCACCTCACACCACCTTTCTTTTCTTTATCTTGAGTTTCACTTCCATTGCTTTGACTTGTTTGACCAACTTTCCCACCACATCCTTAAAAAGCTGCTTGTGTGCCCTGAGCTCAGTTTCTAAAGAATTTACTTTCTCTGCACAGGAGGGGGGTAGGAAACTACAGAGGACAAAGCAGTTAGAGTAATAAGGTCCTCTGCACCTCCTGAAGTGTGACCTGCAGGGGAAGCTTGAGTGGACCTTGGTGGAAATGCATGGAAAGAACCTCCCAAAGGTTCATCATTCACATTGGTGGAAGTGAAAGGTACATCATTAGTCTCTTGGACTTGTGAAAAAGAAGCAATATCTGGGTCTGAACTTTGAACCATCCAATAAAATGACCTGGAGCCATAGGGTCAAGTTTGTTGTCTTGGTGGTGCAGCAAATGGTCTTGAGATGGTCCATCTCAGCACAGGCTCAAGAATAGGTTCAGGTATGATTTGTGGGATAGTTGGTACAACTACCCCTGCACCTTCACCTGCTTAAGAAAGCATAGCAGCTAAAAGTGGCATAGGTTGCCCCTTAAAGTTGAGCTTCATATTAGCAAAAAGTTTACTAGATAGCTTAACACCTTTGTATGGTAGTTGTACTTACAAGTTTCTATAGCCAAAATAGTTTTGATAAATCTAGGATACATTAAAAACTTTTTAGCATTGCCTATGTTACTAACCATCCCCTTAAAAATGTAACTAGACTAGTTAAATTTCCTCCTATCAGATAGACAAATAAGAGCAACAGCAATTGGGCTACCAAATTGATCCCAACTACCAGACTTGGTACTGAGACAGTGAAGAATGGTGTGAACCAAAAACCTCCATTGAGGTGAAAACTTATTCTTGTAAAAGGTTAACTTGCCTTCAGTGACATATCCAAGATTATCCATTCCAGAGTATATGTCCGCAATAGGTAAATCATCAATACCACCATCATCAGCTAATTGAAGTTGACCCCTTACTGAGTCCTCAGTAATTGTGTAGGGAGTCGCATCAATGGTAGCTAGGATAGCTGGAGGGCCTAACTCAGGAGACCTGAGTGTAGCCGTAGACCAGAATTGTTTGACTAATGAGTCAAAGATGATGGGGTTAATGGTGAGAGCATACCTAATGTGAGAAGCCCCCAAAAAGTCAAGAATCTGATGATAATCATCACTGCCTTTGGGTTTTTGCAAGTAACCCACTTTGTTATGTTCATCCCTGTATCTTAGTGCGGCCATTGATGTTGTGGAGATAAGGTTGAGATTTTGTGCTGGGTGTTGATCGCAATTGTGAGTTGATACTGGTAGAGAATGGTAATTTAATTTATATAGAGAAATGATCTCAATTCCTATTGGGCCGTTTGGAAATTAGGGTTTGATGGAAAAATAAATAAATAACTGTTAAAATGTGAGAAAACAGTAATTATCCATTTAAGTAGAAAACCCTTTGACTAATAAAATGACACCAATATCTTAAATGTAACTTTTAATGAAGATAAAACTCAATTTAATCTATCAGTACAAACAAACATAACCAGCACAAAGAAAAGTCAACCAGAAGTAAAATTAACATTACCAGTAGGAAGTGGTCTACCAGTAGGAAAAATGAAAACTACCAGTAGGAACTCTGGTTACACCAGAGGGAACACTTGAACTACCAGTATGACACATTGGCACAAAAAAAAACCACTGGTCCATAGAACACTAGAAAAGGACTAATCCACCCTCTTGAACCATTAGTATGTAAAAGATTAGGCCAATACACACAAAACAGATACAATAAAATGGAAAGGAAAATTAACTACCAGAATGAACTAATTATAGACAAGCAAGAGGAACTAAAACTACCAGTAGAAAAAGTTAAAACTACCAGGAGAAAGATACAACTACTAGGAGAACCATATTGTAGCACGAAAAACTAAGTGGTAAATTTTTTTTTAAATAGTATAGAAAATTTTACAACAACAGTCCTCCCCTTGGACTCAAATCCTCCCCTCAATCATAGTATCTATGGATTGAGCATCCCAATGTTAACCACAAGATGATTAATAAAGTCTTTAAGGATATGATAGGCCTCATCCTTATGTTCTAAAAAGAAAACCCAACAAAACCTGCTATAGTCATCAGTGATCACAAGGCAGTAATATTTGTGGTCAATGCTTCTAATGGATGTAGGACCAAAGAGGTCCATATGAAGCAATTGCAAAGGTTTAGAAATGGAGCTCACAGCAGTAATGACCTTATAAGAGGCTTTGTGTTGCTTGCCTTTACAACATGTAACACAGGTATGGTCATTCTTGAAAAGTTTAGGGGGTAATCCTCTAACTAAGTTACCCTTTACCAACCTGTTTATGTTTTTATAGTTAACATAACCCATCCTCCTATGCTATTGCACATATTCATCAACTGAGGCTTTTGCCACCAAACAAGCTAAATTTCTCTTGGGACTGAGATTATTCAAGTTAATGGTATAAAGATTATGTTTCCTTGGACCCCTAAGTAGCACCATACTTTCATCTGTAAGCATAAAGTCCTTGGTAAAGCATAAGACATTCATTGCCTGTGAAGAGACTCATTCTGTCTTGTCACAAATCTGAGAGATTGGAGAACAAAGTTGAATTGTTTGCCAGGTTCCTTCACATAGTAGAATTTCAAAATCCAGTGTGTTGATTTCTGATTGTCCCCTTGCCAGTACTCCTACCTTGCACAACACCAAAGTCACATTTTCCTCCTTTAAATTCTTCTTGAAAGTCATCCATCTTTCTAGTTAACCAGTCATACTTCTAGAACAACCACTATCAAAGATCCCTTCATCTTCAACATCAGTATAAGAATTTTCCTACAATATACAACATGGGAAAAAGTTATTATCTAAGGGGACCCAAGCCCTTTTTTGACTGGGTCTGCTTGTTGATCCTGAAAAGGTTTGTCCATGAAGTTTGTGTGAGATCCACTATTGTTTTCTTGGTACCCAGTATAAACTTTTCTCTGTGTTTTCCAGAACAACCAGCTGAGGCTTAACAGCAGTTGCCCATTAATATGACAGGTAGATATGGTTATAATCTGAAAATAAGAACTTGAAAGTCTATTTATATGGGGCATAGGTCTAGCAGTACTATTTCCACCAACCAGAAGTACTGATGGCGAAATTTCCACTAACAGTAGGACTGGAAAAGGTCTATTTTGCCTACCATTAGGAACTTGTGCAGGTACCTTTGGCTTACCAGTAGAACTGGATGTGGTCATAGCAGAGGAAAGTATACTTTCTGCCAGTCCAAGAAAGTACAGCTTGTGGGACAAACTGATTTTGATGATTAGCATTATTCCTACAATGTACAGGTCCCACCCCATTACCAATAGTCTTATTAGCCATTTGTTTCTCATAAAAATTACAATCCTTAATAAGATGAGTACTACTACCAAATACAAAACAAAACTTAGAAACAATTGAAGCATTTTTTTTCTAAAATGACCGCCCTTATTATTAAAATACACCATCCTTAATACCAAGAAGACCTTAGAAGTGTTTCCAAGCTTATCAGAACTATTACAAGAGAAACTAGGTAAATCCTGAACATTAATGGTTTCTTGGATAGGTGTTCCAACATTGGACTCAAACTCAGCCTCACTCTCAGATGTGGATATACTGGAAGTAGATGCACAGGAGGTAGAATCATTTGACTTGGGCTCTGAAGATTTGACACTTGAATCACTGGAGGCAAAGTCATTTGAGTTGACCTCTGAAGACTTGTCACTGTTATCACAAGAGACAAAGTCATTAGACACAGAATTAGAGTCACCAGAGGTTGAGGACTTTGTACCATAAGACATTTGTGATTCATCTAAGTCAGTGTGATCTGATAGAGGAGTGTAGTCTCCAGAGAGAGGTGGAGACACAGCTTTCATACTATCAGTTTTGGCAAACCTATTGAAATGAGGTCTACCTTCCACTTCTTCAGAGTTAGTGGTAAATACACTAAATGCAGAGTCATCCCATCCTAACTCATCTTTACTTATATAATTACTAAATCCCAAACCCACTTTTGTTCTAACAGACATGGAACTATCAATTAATCTGAACAAGTTTTTGGAAGAGGTTTCCCACTTTTCAATTTGTACTAAGTGATTATCAAGTTCTGTCTGTAATTCTTTCTTAGCAGTCTCAGCAGTAGCATTTATTCTTTCAGAATGTTTTAGCAGATTAGTTGTATTTTCTAGTTCAATAGACAACACCCTAATCTTGTCTTCAAGTGTCAACTGATTTTTCTGAAGAACTCTCTTTTGTTTTTCCAAAGTTTTAAGTGAGTTCTTATAGGCTTGAACTTGTATAAAATATTCACTATTTTGTTCATTAAGTTCATTATACTGCTTTTGAAGTTCATTATATTTATTGTCACAACCAAAAGGGCAGTTATGTACCTCAGAAGTGACACCCATGAGAGCAAATTCTCCAGCATCACCTGCAGTACTGGCTTTCTTTGTATCAGCTCCAGTGAGCAAGTTGTATATTTTGGCAGCACCTTCTCCAATTGCATCCTCAGTATCACAACCAGCAATCATACCAAACTCTTTAGGAGTAATAACTCCATCACTCTGACCATCATGCTCTGTCCAATCAACCAATGTATCAACTGTAATCAAGGCCTTGGAATCTTCTTCCTTCTTTCCAATCTCCTGAATCTTGAATGAGGAATATCTCTTGCTTGTCATTTCCTACCCATTCCCTGCAACTCTGCAAAGAGGCCTCTTTATGAAGACACGTATAACATCTGACCTCTTCTTATGGAACCTAGCCGATTCTCTTAACAAATCAATCTTCCTTCTAGCTTTCAGCCAATACTTGGTACTCTTAAACAGAAAGCATAGCCATTAGATGCCATTTTAAAGTCCATCTCCTCCAGATCTATGTTTTTTCCTTATCTGATCAAAAACATCATAGCCAGTTGTTGTTCTAGCTCAGTATCAGACGAACAAAGATTGAAGAACATCTTCAAAATTACATTACCAGAACTGTACGACCCAATCTTAGAGTTTTGATGGAACAGTGTAGGAGATGAAGTATAGCTTGGACTATCTGCATATGACATTCTTTTTGCTAGGCACTTGTGTTACTAACAAATGTATAATGGCTTGGACCTCAGATTGGTCTTTAATGGAAAAAGTAGATTAACCTTGATATATACCTCAAGAGTTCTTTAGCTTGTAGTAACAAAATCAATCAAAAGAAACAGAAGTTCAAGTCCACCTTTGAGTTTTCAGGTTAAAGCTATCCTAGACCCATGATGAAGGCAAAGCTCTTAGAAACTGAGATTGATATATTTATCCTCAGGCTTGGCCTTGAGTTGGTTAAGCTGACTCAGAATCTTATGCATCCTGTCATATCCTTTGTATAATCCCACCGCTGCTTAGTAACAACTCGCCGCTTGAGCAACTCGCCACCTAAGCAACCCGCCGTGTGTCAGAGGGTTGGTAACCTACTTAATAAAATAATATTTTTCAGCAAACCGCCGTGAAGAAATTCTGGCAACTCTCCACGAAGAACAACGACGTTTTTCACACAAAATCACCTATAAATCACCCTTTTGAACGATTTTGCTTGATTTCTTTTGCACAACACATTACCATAAGGTAATAGCAACTAGAAACACCCAAACTTTATCAATACAACCAACAAAATTCGGATATCTTAAAAAAACGAGCTAGAACTTTCTATGGCTCACTTTTCGATCTACAACAAGCAAGAAATCGCACATACACACGATCTAATCATCCCATAAGCTCTGATACCAATTGTGGTATATCCTATATCATAACACGGGGTCGATTCTTGGATCGGGCTAGTTTCTAGAGAGAGAAACACTTGAGAGAGAATATTCTAGAGAGAGAAAGTGTTTTCTTTTGTAAATGAATTTATGACTAGCTTGCCTCTTCCAAAGTTGGAAGAGGCTATATATAGTACTTACAATATACCGGGTATTCGTACCCGACTTAAAACCGAAAAACGTACTATTAACTATTAAACTACGAGCTATAATAAACAGTAAAATACACGGGGTGACCGAGTCTTTTTCTAATATCTAACAAAAACAATCAAAACAATCAAAGAAATAATCAAAACCGGAGGAATAATTACAACCAAGGTCCAATTTATCAACTCCCGGCTTACCAAGCTCCGGCTTACCAAGTTCCGGCTCCTCAAACACAAGGTGTGTCAAAGGATGACTTTCAAAACTACATCAAAGCTAATGATGCGGTTATGAAAAATATGCAAAACCAAAACCAAAACATGCAAAACCAAATGACCAATTTAACGGACATGCTTACCAAATTCATGAATACCAATACCGCCTCTACTTCGGGCTCGGGTTCTCTTCCTAGCAACACCGTTGCTAACCCGAGAAGTGACTTGAAAGCAATCACTACCCGAAGTGGTGTTTCTTATGATGGGCCTCAAGTTCCACCTCCGCCTTCTTCTCTTCCTAAGGTGGTGGAACACGAACCCGAGGTGACAAAGGATACGGTGCAACCGAGCACCGAAAACATCCAACCTCCGGTGGCCCAAACTCAAACTCAAATTGATGAGCCCGTTGTTGCTCCAAAGGCTAAACCGACCATACCTTATCCTTCAAGGATTAACAAGGAGAAGCTCCGTGAAAAAGACGATCTTTTAGCTTTGAAATTTATGGAAATTTTTAGGAATCTCCATTTCGAGCTTAGTTTCGCGGATGCTCTCCTACACATGCCCAAATTTGCACCAATGTTTAGAAAGCTTCTCAATAACAAAGATAAGATAATTGACTTAATCAAGACACCGGTGAATGAAAATTGCTCGGCGTTCAATTGTGCGAATCATCCTTTGGGCTATGAACTCCTTTCAACTCGTAATGTGTACAAGGATTTATCCGAATTTGTATCGACTGCCGTGAGCTTGATAAGATATTAGTATCTTTGTTGAAAACCTCGACGATGGCTTGTGTATATCCTCACCGCTTCGTAAGTAACCATTCGACGATTAATACGAATTGAGCGTCGGGACGTCGCTCCCTAAAGGGGTGGATACTGTAAGAACCCGAATTTAAAGTCATTATTTATTTTGACTTATATAATTATTTTCTAAATTATAGAAATTTTTTTTTTCCATTTATTATTTTGTCGATTTTGGTAAAAATCGTCGGATTTAAGTGAAAAGTGCTATGCGTTAAGAATTTAACCGTGTTTGAGCAACGAGAAATCAATGACTCCGTATTTTGACCCCGAACGCCAATTATATTTTATTTTATATGAAATTTTACTTTTAAAAGTTTACATGTGCAACCGAGTTAAATTTTTGCGTTTTAGGAAAAAGTATCGGACTAGGAAAGGTTTTAGGGCCCGAGACTCATAAGTATTATTAGTTAGGAAGAAGTGGGCCGAAACCCACTCCTCCCTCTTGCTTTAGACCGGCCATAAGCCCAACACCACACCCTTATGATTATTTTTGCCTAACTAGCCCATTAATTAATGGGTACTTATGGTAATAAATATTCCAAGCGTTTATACCTCGATCGTTTTTGATTTTTCATAACGCTCCCCCTCAAAATGTGCTTCGTATTTCGAAAATTGTTTAGCAACGTTGGCTGAGTAAATTATTAGTCCTACTAATCAAATTCAGTTATTAATTATACACATAATTTTTAATTTTTTATTATATTCTTTATATTAATTTTTATATAAATATTTTTTTTATTTTAAGTATTTTTATGTAAATAATTTATTTTTTTTTATTTATTTTATTTTATTTTATTTTTTTGATTATAATATTTTTTTATTATTATTTTTTTTTAATTTATATTATATTATTTAGTTATTTATTATTAATTATAATATAATTATGATTTATATTTTTATATTAATTATATATTTTATATTTATTATTTAATTTAATATATTTATTTTATATTATTCTTTTTTTTTATTATTTTTATAATTTTTATTTTTATTTTAATTATTATCTTTATAATTATTAATTTTTTTTTTTTTTATTTTTTTTTTTATTGTTTTTTATTTAATTTTTATTTTTTTTTTTAATAATTTATTTTTTATTTTTTATTTTTTGTTTCTTTTAATATTTTTTTTATAATAATTTTTTAATAATATTTTGTTATTTTTTTTTAATTTATTTTTTTTTTTATTTTTATTTTTTTATAATATTTTTATATTAATTTTTAATTATATTTTTTTTTTTTTTTTTATTTTTTTTTTTTTTTAATTTTTATATTTTTTTATTATATTGATTATATTATATAATTTTTTATTATATAAATTTAATACATTACAAATAAAAAAATAATAAAAAAAAATAAAAATATCTATTAATATATAATTAATATTATTTATCCCAAATTAAAATAATATATTTTTTTTAAAATTATATAATATAAAACATCACTTTTCTTCCCCATAACAAAAATTTAAAAACCCTTTTGACATTTTGGAAATCAAATTGATTTAAATATGTTATAAAAAAATTTGGAAAAAGTTGTGGACTAATACGCAAGACGTGTAAGAGACATGTAATTGGTCCCCCCACAATCGTTGAAGATATAAATTACTCCTACCCTGAGTCCTCAACAGAATTAACTACTTCCCTAACGTACATGATAATATTTTTTCAAAAAAAGGATAACAATGACCTTTTTATTGTAAACGAGGATGTCGTCACGTTGTTCTGTGATCAGCCAGTGTCAATAACTCTTAAACTATCCTCCAACAAAGCTTCTAGACTCGATAGATTCCTCTGATCTGTAGTCTTTTCACGGTTTGCAGTGACGAAGTCTTTGCTTCATCTCTTGACATCCTCTGACCACTTACCTAGAGTCCATGCCCTTAATTGGACTCGTACAGATGAAAGTCCTTTAACCATGTGGTCAGCTTTTCCATGACACTTGTCAATGTCCCATCACTAAACTTGAAGTTCTTCAGCCTCATCAACTTTCTTTGATCATTTTCAGTCTCTTTAGACACCTGCTCTTGGCTTAAGTGGACTACGTATAATCTTCTTTAGAGTAATAGTACCGTCTGCACCATTTATGGGACGTTCAAGGATGATCTTTGTTTATAACTCTCAATCCCGAGCTTAAGGTCTCCACCGATTCCTGAACACCAGGGTTTCTTAACCACGGTTGACTGGGCTGTGTGAAGAATATCTTGACTGTCATGTGCAATGGTTTAGCTTATCTTGAATATTTGAGTAGAACAGATCGTCAAAATCAATTGGATGAAGATATTGAAATCATTTCTAGATCTTGAACTCAAGTAATCAGCACGTCTTAGAATTATCTTCCCTTAGATTTGTATCCGATTTTTCGAATACCTTACACAGTATTTACACTGAGAATTCGCATATGCGATCTGACCAGTCTTCACGATCAGAGTACTCACTGTGTTTAATTTGATATAGAATTCTTCCTCCCTAAACCACCAGTGAGTGATGCCTAGACCGCACTGATGTCATATTCCGTTCACTCTGCAACCCACAACGATGGAACTAATTCTTTAAGCCAAAGTCTAGGTAACGAGCGGCTTTGATCTTTGATTATGGATAAGGCAAATTTTCGCTCTTGTACCTGTCAGCAGATAATCCAAGATCCTAATGAAGAAGAATTGTGGTTGAATAGTTTTTACCTGACCAGGTGGTCCACCTAGGGCATGGTTCATTTATATTTTGTAGAACTTTTAATGGAACCCTCAATTACTCAAGTCCAATCTTATTTGTACAGCAGCTTATTGCATTATCACTTATATTGAAGAATACGCTGTTCTTATGAAAGCTTAACAAGGTTGAATGCTTGGACCTTCTTAAATCAGCTTTGCAGAGCTCTTCTTTCCTGTTCGCTGCAGACCAATTTGAAGAATGAACCAAAAACAATACGTCTTCCTTTGAAGTATGTTTTTCCTCAGGGACTTTAGACGTTGTGGCGTATGCATATGCCAGTTATGTTCTGGTTCCGGGAAATCATTCGGTGGAATGGTCCATTCTGGTTCAGGTGTAGCAGGTCTCTCGCTTTCTGGAATCGGCTTAAACCACGTAGTGGTCGACACCTTGGGAATGTGAGCATTGTCCGTGTCCTCCATATCTGAGTCATTCCCTTCATCCTGCATAGGAAATTTCAACCTGAAGATTGTACATATGTTCTGATTCGTGAATCAGATATGTGCATCGCAGATTCAACACAGCCTCTCTTGTGTCTGTGATCTGCCTTCCAGTTGAGGGATAGCTGATTTAGTTTGGAAGCAGATGCCTCCGACTCCTTGGTTTCTTAAACTTGGTCAACATCTTTGGAGGAGGTTATGCTGACCCATAAGCCAGAATCAAACACCTTCTCTTTGTTTGCCTACTGGATTAGATCCGTGCTAAAGGGCCTTCATCATCATCATCCTCATCATCATCATACACTTTTCATGTCTTTCTCTATGGTCTTTAACCTTGTCTGTAACATCCTATCCATGCATCTTCATCTGTTATCAAGGCTTCCATAACAGCATGTTATAGACGGTAGTTGGAAGTATTTTTCTGTTAGTAGACTTGATCTTTAATCATGTAGTCTAAAGAGATCAATCAATAAGGATCAAATACTTCAAGATCAAACTTTATTAGTTGATCTGATAGAGTAGTTGAATCTGTTTCTCCTCACCTATGTTCCTTATTTAGCTTTGATAATACTCATATTTTTCCTTTGGACTCCTTTTCAGATTCTTGATTCTTACAGACTCTGGTCCAAGGCAACACAGAGTATATCTCGATTAAATCTCAGTGTGTCGTTCAGAACCTTAAGTAAGCATCATCAGTTTTTGTGTCCTAAGATAATTTATCATAGCCGTAAGGAACTTAGGATTAATTGAAGGCTAAACATCCAGCAAGTGATTCAGATCTTCGTCACTCCAGATATCTCACTGTTCCAGTCTTGCCAACTCTTTGCTGAATGGTGATGAATGGAGAGATTTTTTTCTAGGGAGAGATGTGGTGAGTGTTGTAGCTCTGTGTTGATTGGTGTGAGGAGTGACCAGTAATTGAAACGCTTTGAAGATGAGACTTCCATGCAGGGAGCAATCACTGAGGAGTTGACGTAACAGTCTGATGACTAGGATCAGGATTGTGGAATCAGATACCTCTCTAACCTTTAGATTTCTCCTAAAAAAAAAAAAAAAAATAAAATAAAAAAAAATTTTCATCTACGGTTGTTTTTGTCATAAAGAAATTTGAAATCCCCAAAAGTAAAAGTGTCATCGAGAATTTTCATAAAGACATAGACCAGAATGACTTTTCAGGTGTCTCATCGATGACACGTTTCGTCGTAATGAGCTTCCAGATTTTTCAGAACCTTGGGAGCTGTGGTCGAGAATTCATCATCCATGTGCTCAGGGTTTGGTCCAGCAAGAGACACATGTAATTTGCCAGAGAGGGTTTGGTCCAGCAAGAGACATATGTAATTTTCCAGAGTCTGATCCAGTCTGGTCTTCTTTCATGGGCTTAGGGTCTGGTCCAGCCAAAGCCTCATGCGCCTTTACAGGGTCTGATACTGATCTTTGTCATCTGTAGGAGCAGCGGTTTCTGTATCACTTTCTGTTCATTCTGAATCCGACGTGGATGAAGATTCATGGATCACCTTCTCTGATGTATCATCATCGGGTCGAGAAGAGGGTCCAGTTGTCGAATCAGGAGGAGTTTGATCACGCCTAACAAGGATAAACTGATTAGTAGTTCTTTTCTTCTTTGACAGATCGATCAGGGAGGCTACTTGGTTTTTCAGTTCAACGGCCTTCCTCTGCCTACTACTTCAATGCTGTTTGGAAGTTAGTTCTGATACTGGGTCCCTGATTGTTACTCCTCCTACAGGTGCCCGACCTTGTGGAAGAAAGGCTGGATCCAAGCTAAGCTTAATAGCTTGTTCCAAGTCAGCATCATCACCTTCTCCTTCTTTCTGTTTGAAGTGCGGTTCCAAACTCATACTTCTTAGCCTCCGTTCGAGGATCAGGATCATTACCTTCTTCATGGCGGAATAGATTTCTTGTTGAGCTTCATATCTTCTTCAACCAAGTTGGAAAGAGGGTTTTCCTTTTCTAACTTTCTATAGAAGCTTACGCTTGGAAGGTTTCTTTGTCGGAGGAGGAGCTGGCTTGGATTGTTTGACTGGTGTTGTGGTTGTGGGCTTTTTGGGTGTAGCACGCTTTGTTGCAGATTGCACGCTTGCACTTTCTTGGGGGGTTTTCTTTGTATTCTTAGCAAGACCATTTCCAGTATTTGGGATGCTACGAGGATTGTTGAATGGCTTCAGTTATCAGGGGATCGGGAATTGCCATTCCAAACACTTCAACTGACTCATCTTTAGGGACAAACTTGAGATTTCCTAATACATAATCATCTCCAGTATAATAAACAGCAGATCCAGGACGTCGATGGATGTTGTTATTGCTTGCCTAGTAGTATATTATCACCTTGGAAAACCGTCCATAAGGAATGAGGAGAGGAATTACTTTCTTCTTTGGGTTCTTCAGACTGGCGTTGTGACTTGCTTTGTGTGAGAAAAATGTCTGGATCCTTGATGTGAAAACTCTTCCCATATCAGCTCTGCATGATCAACATTAGTTTGAGTGACGATTCCCCACAAGCGTTTGCAGAACTGGGTGTCTGGGTTTGTCACTGCCAGAAGTTTTTCCTGTCAAGCACTGGTTGATTAAGGACATAATTGCCCTCCATGGTTGATACACATAATTCACCCTTATGTTGGAGACAATTTCTACAGGTTCAGGATACCCCAGCTCATTAACAAAATCAATGACAGTGTCACCAGACGGAGGCAACTCAAATGGATGAGCTGGGATGACCGGAGTAATTGCTAATGCCTTTCTGAGAAGATCAACACTTAGATCGAACCATTGTTCATCAACTTGACAACTGTAAACCCCCGTCTTCTCGTTATATTTCATTGTGTTCCAGAACTGTTGCAGGTAGATAGCAGGAACATTTGCTGAGGCAGTGAATGCTTGGAAGAAGTTGGTATTACTCAGGATGTCCACTGATATCTGAAAGATGGGGTTCTTTTGAATCTTTTGTGCGTTGAAGAGAAGGTTGCTTTTCCCGATTGTTAACCACTGAGAGCGAGGTACAATCTGCTCATCTGTTCTTGTAGGAGGTTGAGTGGGGACATTTTGTTCTGCCATCGTATTCTGCAAAAGAGTATTTAACAAAGAAGACAAACATTGCAGAGAAACGATGTTAGAGAGAACGTTAGCATTGATAAAAGTCATGTAACTGCACGATTGATTAACAACAGTGGTAACTCTGGATTGATGAAAATCTACACACGATCGCACACAGGATGCAGAATTATCCAACAGGATCAATTACTTGTTAACTAAGCCCGGACGGGAGTTTAGAAAAGCAATTGGGTCATTCGAATGGGCCTTGATAGATTATTGGGCTCAATGGGCCGAAATATGAAACTTAGCCCAAACCGCTGCCAGGCAGAATGCCAACTCGCCGTTAGGAGAATTGAGCAAACCGCCGCGAGAATATAAAAATATTCGACCAAACCGCCGAGAGACGGCGGTTTACCTGTTGGAATAAAATAATAGAAAATTATGGCAACTCGCTGTTATTCAACCCGCTGTTGGCCAACTCGCCATTCGACAACTCGCTGTGAGACAACCCGCTGTTTAGGCAACCCGCTGTTTAGGCAACCCGCTGTTAGGCAACCCGCTGTTGTCAACCCGCTGTTAGGCAACCCGCTGTTAGGCAACCCGCTGTTAGGCAACCCGCTGGTTAGGCAACCCGCTGGTTAGGCAACCCGCTGTTTGAACCAGCGGGTTGAGTATTTTATTAAAAACTAATAAAATAACCAACTCGCCACCTAGAACATACGCAACTCGCCATTCGGACTAGTTTCTTAAAATTCAAACCCCGCACCTCCTTTTTCAACACTAATCACATCCTAAGGCATTCCTAGGCTATCCTACGCATAAGACACACATTACATCCTACTTTTTCTTTCTACAAGTCAACCCGCCATTAAGAAACTTGGGCGAATCATTCATTTTTGTTTGAAATAGAAATCCATACATCAAAACTTATTAATATCTACCTTATGAACAATTCCCAGTAACTAAGTCACATCTTACAACACTACATTGGCATTTACATCTTTAAACGACATAATCTATTTTTTCTACAACTTTTGAGCGAGGTACAATCTGCTCATCTGTTCTTGTAGGAGGTTGAGCGGGAACATTTTGTTCTGCCATCGTATTCTTTGCAAGAAACACTAGAAATCAAAGATTCAAGGATTGGTTCTTGGCGGCGAGTTGCGTGAAAGAGAGAGAGAGTGTTTTTCGTTGACCGAATTTTGTAAAGTTTGACCAAATGGCAACTCGCCGCCCCTTTTATACTTGTAAGTTAGAAACTTGGCAGATTTAGTCCCTTAGGATTCCATCTTCTTTTAATTTTTGTTTAAAGTATTTCTAAGGCATTTCTAAGATTAGGCAATTGGCCAATTTAGTCCCTATTGGTTAATAAGGCTAGGAAACAAAGAGCAAATGCTTTTTACACCCTAATCATTACAACAATAGAAAACTTTGGACCTTTGAGTTAAAATTAATTAACTCCCCTTCAAATATTAACCCATTAGAATACAACCACCATCTTATAATTACACTTTCATAGCCTCCAACAGTCTTTTTAGAACCCCTTAGATTTTTCACATTCACTCTCCCCCTCAAACAACGACCCATTTTCTATTGAAAGAGCTGTTGTCGATGTTTGAGATGAAAAGATCAGGCGAACAGCTCTACCATGACCATTGTTTTACTATACTCCCATAAAGCATGGATATAAAGTAATCCATGCCCAGACATCAAACCGGGTTGCAATTTGTAGTAATTGCAAGCCTTTAAGTAATTCCAAATGACTTAAAATATTTCCTAAGTATTTTACTATTATTATTATTAATTAATTTTAAGCCTCCTTTTTTTTAAGTTAGACCTATGCACAAAGGATACACGAAGATATTTTGTTTACTCATCCTCTCCTTCTTGAAGATGTCTGAGAGTTTCAGGGGTTAAACTCTTCATGCCTAGGCGTGGAAGAAGAAATTCGAACCGTTCTCTTGGTAATGCTTTGGTGAGAATATCTGCAAGTTGATAATTCGTTTCCACGAAGTAGAGTTCAACCACTCTATTTTCCACTTGCTCTCGGATGAAATGGTGCCGTATGTCAATGTGTTTAGAGCGAGAGTGCTGGACGTTGTTACAGCACAGAGCAATAGCACTTTTGTTATCACAGTACAGAGGAATTTTATTGAAGTCAAATCCGTAGTCTTTGAGCTGTGATCGCATCCAAAGGATTTGAGCACAACATCCAGACATGGCGATGTATTCAGCCTCTGTAGTTGATATTGCCGTGCTTCTTTGCTTCTTTGATGACCAGCTAACCAATCTATCTCTAAGAAACTGAGCACTTCCCGACGTACTTCTTCTTGAATCTTGACATCCCGCATGATCCGCATCTGCATAAGCTGTTAGTGACATGGCGTTGTCTTTCGGATACCAAAGACCCATGTTAATGGTTCCTTTCAAGTACCGAAAGACACGTTTGATAGCTTCAAAATGCTTTTTGGTAGGCTTATCCTGATATCTAGCACACCATCGGTTACTGGCTGTAAGGTACATAAGGGAGCCAACCATTCCTCTGAATCGAGTTTGGTCAACTGGAATCCCCATGAGGTCCTCGTCCAGTTTCAATCGATCCACCATCGGTGTATCGACAGGGTCAGAGAGATCCATTCTATATTTCTTTAAGGTTTCGAGAGCATATTTTGCTTGGTTAATAAAGATGCTGATAAGTGTTAAATTGTATACATTAAATACCCGGGATTTTGCCAATAAAAGCCAAGAAAACATGCCAAAAGAAGGAAA
>BQNB010058121.1:0-24329 GCA_026074375.1 Tanacetum coccineum
GAAGATTTATTCTGGTAATTTTGACCAATATATGCAGACCCGTTCATAACTTGAAGAGAATCAGATGAAACAATACAAATGGGAGCAGGACCATATTGCTAACATGAAGGAGTACATAGCCCGGTTTGGACACGGGTCTGCTAAACTGGCTCATTAGGCTTAGAGTAAGGAGGAAACTCTAGCAAAGATGCAACGTGGTGGTCTGACAGAGAAGGTGACTCGAGACAGTGTACTGGTGTTCCGGTTCGTTGATGTTGGCAAGCTTCCGCCACCCATTCTTCAGTTTCCAGAGGTCAAGTTTGGCAAGCTTCCCCAAGTTTACCTTTGGTGGTCAACTGAGCTAGCCCAGTTGGTTGAGAAGATAGAAGAGTTAACTTAGAAGTATACGAAGCGATTGAATCATGACAAAAGGATTCGACTCAAAAAAATGATATCTCTTTTTTTTTACGGCGTAATGTTGTGCTCTTTGTTACGCCGTATGATCTATGGCTTTTAATTTCTTTGTTTTTAGTTTTTTGTTAAGGCGTAACACTATGTTTCTTGTTACGTCATATAGCTCTTGAATAAGGATTAATCCCCACTTCTTAGTTGCCACGCCGTAAACGATTTCATCTTGTTATGTCGTAGAGGCTTTGAATGCCAATTTTTTTTCCTTTTATTTTCAGGCTGATTTTTATTTTATTTAGATAACTTTTTCCTCAAGATTTGCTATAGGGCTTGAGAGCATTGTTTTATCATTCAATTATCAATAATCTTTGACTTTAAGTCTTAAAAATCCTTTGTGATTTTGTTAAACAATTGCTAGGGTTTTATCCATGCTTCCATTCAACGTCATGCATCAAAGTTCTCGACAGGTACTACTTAACTTTAAATTTTCAGTTGTAGAGTTTGCCTCTAATGGTAGCATATATTATTTTTAAATGTAATCTTACATTGGTTGTGGATTTAGGATGATGGTGGTGGTGAAGCACTCGAGCGTATTTATGAGCGTTTGGATGCTCTAGACGCATCTACTGCTGAAAAACGTGCAGCTGAGATTTTGAATGGTCTCGGTTTTAACAAGTAGATGCAAGCAAAGAAGACCAAAGACTTCTCTGGTGGTTGGAGAATGCGAATTGCTTTGGCGCGTGCTCTGTTTATGAATCCAACCATCTTGCTGCTCGATGAACCCACAAATCATCTTGGTGAGTTATATATTTCAAGATTTGGAACTAAAAAGTAGGTCTGTTAGGTTGTTAGTGAACACAAATCATCTCACATTAACCTGAAAAGGAACCAAAAACTATGCTGGTCAACATGAATACTTCCTGCACCCAACCTGTTTTAACCCTATCTAGCTGACAAGTTTTAAACCTGTTTTATAGTAGCCGGTAGCCCACCACATTTTCAGAAATTTAGCATTTTATAATTGCTCAGGGTTTTTCTTTTTGTAAAGTTACATAGGCTCAAACGAATCTAACATGAACCCGATCCTTGTGTTATGTATTAAATGTGAATCCAATTATGTATGTATTATGGATGCAGATTTTGAAGCATGTGTGTGGCTGGAAGAAACCCTGCAGAAATTTGAGCGTATACTCGTTGTTGTCTCACACTCTTAAGATTTCTTAAATGGTGACTGCACCAACATAATACATATGCAAAGCAAGTCGTTGAAGATTTATTCTGGTAATTTTGACCAATATATGCAGACCCATTCAGAACTTGAAGAGAATCAGATGAAACAATACAAATGGGAGCAGAACCAGATTGCTAACACGAAGGAGTACATAGCCTGGTTTGGACACGGGTCTGCTAAACTAGCTCGTCAGGCTCAGAGTAAGAATAAAACTCTATCAAAGATGGAACGTGGTGGTCTGAAAGAGAAGGTGACTCGAGACAATGTACTGGTGTTCTAGTTCATTGATGTTGGCAAGCTTCCGCTACTCGTTCTTTAGTTTTCAGAGGTCTAGTTTGGCAAGCTTCCCCAAGTTTACCTTTGGTGGTTAACTGAGCTAGCCCAGTTGGTTGAGAAGATAGAAGATTTAACTTAGAAGTATACGAAGCGATTGAATCATGACAAAAGGATTCGACTCAAGAAAATGATCTCTTTTTTTCACGACGTAACGTTATGCTCTTTGTTACGCCGTATGATCTGCGGCTTTTAATTTTGTTGTTTTTAGTTTTTTGTTAAGGCGTAACACTATGTTTCTTGTTACGTCGTATAGCTCTTGAATAAGGATTAATCCCCACTTCTTAGTTGGTACACCGTAAACGATTTCATCTTGTTATGCCGTAGAGGCTTCGAATGCCAATTTTTTTCTTTTATTTTTAGGCTGATTTTTATTTTATTTAGATAACTTTTTCCTCAAGATTTACTATAGGGCCTGAGAGCATTGTTTTATCATTCAATTATCAATAATCTTTGACTTTAAGTCTTTAAAATCCTTTGTGATTTTGTTAAACCATTGCTAGGGTTTAATTCACGTTTCCATTCAACGTCATGCATCAAAGCCTATTAGTATCCTGATGACGAAATATGGAGATGAACAAACACCCCTACTATTAGTGCAGCATGGTCGGCTGAAGACATGGATCGCGCGATCATGATTTTACATTCAAATTCGCGAGTATGTCCACTACTATCAATGAATAACGATCTGCGATCGTATGTGTTGGTAATCATTCAAATCGTGTGTGAAACCATCATGGTAATCGTAGATTTTATTGTTACAATGATGGATTTTCTGATAATCATGATCGTGACTAATCTCCCCATCAAGTTTGGAGACATGATGATTTTATTGGGTCTTTAGATAAGGAATGAGATGAGGACTATAGGGTTCTTGCTGGAGGTCTAAGGGGAAGAGCTAATGGTTCTTAGGGTTGTGACTCAGACGAATGAAAGTAGACATGGTTATGTAGAGCCACAAGGATATCATGTCAAAGCCAAGATTTTGAATTTTCTTAAAAATCTTGACATTGAAGCTGCGTTGGACTGGTTGTATGAGTGGACAAGCTCTTTGACATCATGGATGAACCCAAATAAGACCAAGTTAGGATTATGGCTTATAAGTTACATGGAGGGGTTGGATTTTGGTGAAAAATGAACAAGACAATCGTAGTAGATAAGGAAAACGTCATGTGGATACGTGGATAAGAATGAAGCGAATGATCAATGGTAGGTTTTACCCTCCGGTTATTGAACAAATGTTATACCAATGATGACATCAAATAACGTCTATTTTATAGCATCATTTATCCCATGTAATTAACCCATTTTGTATGATTATTGCAAAGAATTATTACTTAATCATTCATATTTGAGAATTGCAGTAATTATGGAGTACTTGGTGAAACTTGACTAAAAGGCACGCATTCTAGAGCTTAAACGAAGATATTTTGAAGATTACCGTTCTGACAACCAATACGCCGTATCCATCAAGGAAGATACGGCGTATCTGTGCCTGCACTCACCAAAGACCATGAAGGACACAAGACCAATACGCCGTATCCAGGAAAGGCAATACGCCGTATTCAAGCTATATGGGAATAAAATATTCTGGAAGATATCAAACGTGGTCCCTACTCCAAGAAACTCTAATACGCCGTATCCAACACATTGGATACGCCGTATCGACACCGACTCCAGACCCTATAAATACAAAACTCAAAAACGAGTTTTAAGTGTGCTAAATCATATTCTCGATACCTAAACCACAAAAGTCGATTTTCAGAGGAGAAAAAGAGCAGAAGAGGTCTCGCAACGCATTCCAATCCATAGGAGACAACGTGTAATTTCTTATACTTTTGTAATCGTTCAGTTTTTGGTATCATTCGTTAACTCGGTTAGTTTACCTTGGCTAAGCCATTACTCTTGTATTAATTATGATGTTTGAAGGCTAATACCTTTCAGGGGTTTTAGCCATTATTATGAAGATCTAAATATTTAGTTTTTTATATCTCGATTGCTTAATTTATCGTTGATTGCTTGTTTATGTTTATCAATTTATACTTGTTTACGTGCTTAAATATGCGACCTATCATTCAACTGGGTCTTGTCCTACATATTTAATGCGCGCACAACTTCTGTGTTGTTTGGGCGTAGGCTAAGAGTTCGGGATAACTCTCCATATGCAATTTTATATAATAAAGAATCTTAGTATCACAATATTGACCATCTTTACCCTTTGATTGTGAGCTTAGTCGAGCTATAAGTAACCACACTTGGTACCAATGAGTACGTTCTAATCGATTGGTAAAGACTCGGACAGTGGACTACTAGTATATAAAGAGCCGTTAAGCAGTAAGTGGGTAAAGTCTCTATGAGCTAAGGTTTAACAAGATCACCATTGCTTTAATCTCTAAAATAGATTATAATCAGCAAATAAGGATGCTTTATGCGGATGCTTTAATTGTGACAGAATTAATGTGTCTAGGTCTTAGGATGAAGTCCGGCCTAATTTTAAGAATGATATGCCACCTCTAGATAAGTAATCATTGCACTGAATAAACAAACCAACTTCTAATCAATTAATATGGCTAATACAGTTTTCTATCTAAGGCCTTGACCGCATCTTTATCTTCTGTTAATTTGCTTACGTGGGTTAAAGTGTCTTGAATTGATTGTAGTCACCACCAAACCCGTGCCAGTCTCTCAGGCTGAAACCCCCCTTTTACCTGTTAGAATTAGGATTAAAACTAACAAATGATTATCATAGGTTTGACTTAGATTAGAATTAACTTAGATTAGCAAACCAAATTATTAATAAATTGAGAGATTTAACCTCGCTTCAAGTGTTCGACACCCTGCTTACCACGAATCTACCACCGACCGGGTACACTGCCCGTTAAAGTGTTGTTTTTGGTTAAGTCGGTAAAATATAAATTTAAAACTTGAATCATAAAAATATACACCACACAACAACACATCAAGTTTTTGGCGCAGATGCTGGGGAGTGAAAATTAATCTTGATTTTTATTTTATATTTTGGTTTTTAGATTAGATCTAACCCTTAGGAGTAGTGTAAATTAGATTAGTGTATATTCTTGTATATTATGTATATTTTGTATATTTGATAGTTTAATTGTTTGCTTGTATATTTGTGTGTTTAATTTAATTGTTTTCCTAATACACTGTTCTGGTCGATAACTCGATACGGCGTATCCACTTCCATTGGATACGATGTATCCAACTTTCTGTCCAATACAACGTATTCACTCAAAATATTAATACGGCGTATTCACTTCAATTGAATACGGCATATCGATCATCTGAAACAGAATTAGAATCAAAATTTTCGTATTTGATTTTCGTGCTAAAAGTTTTTCTATCTTTCTTCAGAGCAAATCCTGCTTATATTTTTACCTTTGTTATAGATGATACTTACCAGAGCTAGTTGATTGAAGAAGATATGGCAGACAAGAAAACGGAATCAACTATGAAAGAATTCACGACTAATGACCATGAAGATTACTATTCAGGGATTAAATGCATTACGGTTAATGGAAAGAACGCCTATGAGCTAAAAGGAAAATTCCTTCATGACTTACACAAGAATGCTTTTAGTAAAACTCATGGGGAAGACGCGGTCAAGCATATCGAATACTTCCTTAAATTTGTGAACCCAATTGATTTACCCTATGTTAATCAAGATAAACTAAGCGTTGTTGTTTTTCCGATCTCATTGGCTGGAGATGCGTGGAAATGGTTTGATGGAATTAAAGGATCAATTACTAGTTGGGACGATTTAACTACAAATTTTTTTAGAAAATATTACCCGCCTTCTCGCACTGAAAAAGTTAACACCCCAATAATTAAGTGGGACCCTGCTAATCCCAAGTTCGAAAGCTGGTTGGCCTCAAAGTTTGTATACTACAAAACTATGGATATATTATTGTAAAATAGGAAGTGACGAAATTGAGCCAACAGATGATGAATCTTTTGATCTTGAGGAAACCAATCACAATGATGAACAAGAAATCCGTGAAATTTTTAGGATTGAAACAACCTTATTCAATTATGAAACACCGGTGTGCGAAAAGTTCAAAGAGTTCAATTACCTACTCAAGATAGATCCTGATCTCCTTACTAAAGACATTGAGGGATTCAAGACTTATGAAGAATACAAGGATGACTGGATTTATGAATGGAAAAAGACGTACCTTAGGTGGACGAGAAACCTTGGACTGACACAAGAGTATGGAAAGAACCAAAACCAGTCAAACATACTTGCAAGCCTTTCAACTATAAAACTGGATGTTCGGAATGGCCAACATATAGTTGGAGGAATGATGGATTCTGTAATGGAGGAAACTTACCTGAAGCTTACATTATTGGAAACTCGCTCTATTACCAAGATTATGAATGGTACGAAGCCTTGAAGGATAGCGAGCTGAAAGAAGATGCTTTAAGAAATAAAGCTATCATGGAGGGATTAATCGATGATGACAATGATGATGAGTCGCGTTACGAATGAATGAAACAATGGAACTTTTATGATAATACAAACCATGATCATGAGATAGATCATGAAGCTGATGAAAGAGAAGTGTTATGTGAAATTCATGAGTTGCCGGTTTGCAATATGAGAAGATTCGAGATGATCAAGTATTCATTCGGACAAGACAAAGAGTATGTTGCTGTTAAAGAAGATGAATACGACGATTTGGAAAGAACAAGCAATGATGCACGCCGAGCATACCAAGAAATCTTTTGAATAATGGACGAAGGATGGATGGTAAATAGAGCTAAGTGAAGAAGCTGAAGAAAAGTCTAACTTAAAGACTTCACTGTAAACAAAAGTGCTTCCTGGGAGACAACCCAGAATGTTATTTATTTTTATTGAGTCTGTCTTCCCAGACATCAATACGGCGTATCCGCTCCATACCATACGACGTATTGATTATCTGGACGTTATCAGTCTTTACTTTTTATGCACTTTAAAAACATTATTGTCAGTTCTGGCAATACGGCATATTCATGTACATGATACGGCGTATTCACCAGTCTGACTCGTATTTAGTTTGTTTAGTTTAGTTTAAATTAACCGTAGGTACCAAGAATAGGAATGCATGTTTTTTCCTATTATTTACACAGGACCTTGGAAGCAAAGAAATTGACAAAGTTGGTAAATTATCAATCATCTGGAGTCCTATGTGTGATTGTAGACATGTTGGAATTCAGACGCATCTACAACACAAATTCTTGCTCAATAAACTCAACATGGAGAATCTACCGAGCAAATATCAGGGGAGTTTCTCATTCTAATTCTTTTTAATTCCCGTTTTTATGTTTTGTCTATACAACGAGGATGTTGTATAATTCAAGTGGGGGGATGGGAATTAGAATGATACTTGTCTTAATTTTCACACTAAAATGCTTAAATTATGCTCAATTTTTTTTCAAGCATACTTTTGTAAAATTACATGTTACATAACCCGCACACAATAACCCTTGTTAGATATTGTGAGGATTTAACCTTATCCGTTTCCAAATGTTTACCCAAATTTCCACAAAAATATGAGTGTGCCGGTGATGTTGTAGACTTTAGAACTTGGCTTGGTATATCTATTCGAGATCACAATGATGAGTACTATGGATTTAGATGGAGTAACTTGTTTAAATTAGTAAATATTAGGATCGCATCCAAAAAGCCTATTCATGTTGTTTATTAACTAACTACACTGGTTAGTTAACCCCCGTATAAACCCTTTGTTTACTCTCACTTTAAGAGTAAGATACCCCTAGAACAACCCGTAGAGCCAATCCTTTAGGAATTACACCAACTTGTTTATTTCGTTACACCTTTACACCTTAGCCTACCCTGTTAGATTAAGTTTGTTTTACAGTTGCTAGTTGCTTAAAGTGTAAAGTATGTATTTCCCGAGTCTTGTGTCAATTTTGGTACGGTTGGAAAAAATTTGCACATCGCAAATGGGAATGTATAAAGTAGTCAAAACTAATGTATTTTTACTACCATCGCAATTAATGGTATGTCCAAAGAATGAAGAATTATCGAAGGAATTACACGAAGGATCGATTATTCATTGATACGTCTTAAAATCAACGATGTAGAGTATTGTATAAAGTGGAAGATATCGCCACTTGTCTTGTAAAGTATGGGATGACTGGGAAGTTGACCGTTATGGGAACGCCAACTTAGGTTGTTGTTTTTGATCTATGATCTAGACGTTGTAAATAGTTGTGTCTTTATCATGATAACGGTCAGGAAAAAGTGTCTAGCAACTTGTATCTTAGACTTAATCTATTTGTTTTATAATTTTTATTTAACAACAATTTATTTCCCTTTCCTAATCAATAACCATGGGTTTTACGCGAATGCGAATTTGTATGAGCGTGCATGTCTATTCTGTCATTACGGCCATGTATGCATGTCTCAGCTGCCTTGTTGGTTTATTACTATTGGTGAAAGTTATAAGATCCCTACCATATATCATTCTTCATCCTAACCCTTGGTTAAACTCGAATGAGGATGTGATCAAACACACATGTCTATTCCGTCGTTACGGCCATGTATGTGTGCTTCAGCTGCCTTATTGGTGTGGTACTTTTGGTGAAAGATTGTAGAATGATCAACCCTAAGCCTTATCATACAAATCCATATTTACCTTTATAAACTTGTTACTGCTTAGCTCTAGTGGTGGAGATGTGTATCCTTGCCAAGCTTATGATAGAATACTCGTCATGACCGAGCAATTGAGCGAATTAGTTACATGTTACCACATAGATTAGTTGAGTGATTTGAGTGTTTTTATCTTCCTATTTCGTGAAGTGTTTGGTTGTGTACTTGTAATAGATTAAATAAATGTTTAACAGAAAATATCCTTAGGGATACATTTTTGTAAATTTCTAAAGGCTACTTGAGGACAAGTAGGATTCAAGTGGAGGGATATTTGATTACATCAAATAACGTCTAATTTATAGCATCATTTATCCCATGTAATTAACCCATTTTGCATGATTATTGCAAAGAATTGTTACTTAATCATTCATATTTGAGAATTGCAGTAATTATGGAGTACTTGGTGAAACTTGACTAAAAGGCATGCATTCTGGAGCTTAAACGAAGATATTTTGAAGATTACTGTTCTGACAACCAATACGCCGTATCCATCAAGGAAGATACGGCGTATCTATGCCTACACTCACCAAAGACCACGAAGGACACAAGACCAATACGCCGTATCCAGGAAAGGCAATACGCCGTATTCAAGTTATATGGGAATAAAATATTCTGGAAGATATCAAACGTGGTTACTACTTCAAGAAACTCCAATACGCCATATCCAACACATTGGATACGCCGTATCGACATCGACTCTAGAGCCAGAAATACAAAACTCAAAAATAAGTTTTAAGTGTGCTAAATCATATTCTCGATACCTAAACCATAAAAGTCGTTTTTCAGAGGAGAAAAAGAGCAGAAGAGGTCTTGCAACGCATTCCAATCCATAGGAGACAACGTGTAATTTCTTATACTTTTGTAATCGTTAAGTTTTTGGTATCATTTGTTAACTCGGTTAGTTTACCTTGGCTAAGCCATTACTCTTGTATTAATTATGATGTTTGAAGGCTAATACCTTTGGGTATTAGCCATTATTATGAAGATCTAAATGTTTGGTTTTGTTTATATCTCGATTGCTTAATTTATCGTCGTATGCTTGTTTATGTTTATCAATTTATACTTGTTTATGTGCTTTAATATGCGACCTATCATTCAACTGGATCTAGTGATACGGACCAAGTAATCTAGATGCCGGGATATCTCTCCATATAGTAATTTATACATTTAGATGAATTATAATCAATGGAAATAAGGATGCTTTATGCGGATGCTTTAATTGTGATAAAATTAATGTGTCTAGGTCTTAGGATGAAGTCCCGCCTAAGTCTAAGAATGATATGCCACCTCGAGATAAGTAATCATTGCCCTGAATAAACAAACCAACTTCTAATCAGATTAATGATGGCTAATGCAGCTTTCTATTATAAGCCTTGACTGCTCTTTTATCTTTTGTTTATTTGCTTGCGTGGGTTAAAGTGCCTTGAATTGATTGTAGTCACCACCAAACCCGTGCCAGTCTCTCAGGCTGAAACCCCCCCTTTTACCTGTTAGAATTAGGATTAGAACTAACATAGGATTAGCATAAGTTTGACTTAGATTAGAATTAAATTAGATTAGCAAACCAAAGTATTAATAAATTAAGAGATTTAACCTCGCTTCAAGTGTTTGACACCCTACTTACCACGTATCTACCACCGACTGGGTACACTGCCCGTTAAAGTGTTGTTTTTGGTTAAGTCAGCAAAATATGAATTTAAAACTTGAATCATAAAAATATACACCACACAACGACACATCAACCAACAATATCATAATTGTTTTCAAGGTTAGATAATGACGACCTTATATACGGGTGAATTTTTAAGGTTACAAGCTCGTTGTAATTTGAAGGAAACTAAGGAACAAACACTGCTAGGTAAATAAGTGAATTAAACTAATCAATTAAGAAAAATGAGTTTGGTATCCGTTTGGTTTATGGATCAAGCTCAAAACTTGTAGAATACAAGTAATCTTTGATATATGAACCAAGAACTAGAAAGAGAAAATAGGAGGAAGGATGTATTTTCTAGTGAGAGAAATTGGAGAACATAAAATGCATTAAGTGAAATGAAACATACAACCAACCAACCACCCTCTCCAAGGCTTGGAGAGGGTATTTATACACCAAGGGTGGCCGGCCATGGGCCCAGTAAGGCTTTCCATGGGCCTTTGGGCCATATTAGCTTATAAACTAAATATTGACTAACTACGGGCTTTGACTAGTTAATATTGGAAGTGACCGAGACTTTTATTGTTCCTAACAATCTCCCCCCTAAGGGAGGTCACTCCAATTTACTAAAATTCAAAATTAGCATACTATGCTTTGACTTTAGTCTTGAGCTCGTAGTCTTTAACTTCAATCATTAACTTGTGATTTGATGTAGTGATCATAGACTTTAGGTCTTGAGCTTGTTCCTTAGCTTGTCTCGAATGTGATCTTGAACACCTTGAGATCATCAACCAAGCATAATCTCATTTTGCCATCTTGTTAACTTTGCCATCTTGTGAACTTGTGACTTCTGGACCGACATGCTCATACCTTTCTTGATTTGTTGACTTGAAAAGCTTTAATGTTGCATCTTTCTTGAAATTCTTTAACTTTAACACTTCGTCACTTCGAGAACGACGTTCGGTATCAGAGTGACGGAAACTTCTTTGAAATTCGTTGACTTTAATACTTCGTCACTTCAAGAAAGACGTACGGTATCAGAGTAGCGGAAGTCTTGAAACATGTACTTGAGCTTTCATGATGTCTTTATGTTTGTCGGTCGGGTATGAGCATGTGGTTATGAATCTTGTGAGTCAGCTGGAATCAGGTACCTTCACCTCCGTCTTTAAGAATCATGCATTAAAACAGTTAGCAATAAAGCGACGAAAGTGTCTTTGTCACTTCGTCGAATACGGTTGCAATAACCACGGTTCCCCGTTGATCAGTATAAATACTGCCTGTGATCAGGTATAATTCCGAAGAATCTCCTTGACAGGGTTTCGCAGCTGCACTAGCCATTCTTATTACCGGAGCGTCTCAAAGCAGACAACACGGTATGAGTGAACCAGCAAGACGAAGTCTCACCGATTGAATAGAAAAATCGATTTGAAAATCAATCGACGTGTCACTTTGCTAAAGTGGTTTTGTGACACATCGAGAGTGTTAATCATTTCAAAATTTATCATCAATCGTCAATTCATAACCTGGAACAAGTTTGATTCTTATAGAATCGCACCATCGTTTCTTTCCAGTTGTCACAAGTTTGATTCACATAGAATCGCACAAGTCACCTACCATGAGCTTGTTTGATGTTGACTCAAGCAGGATTTCCATCTTCACTGTGAATTATATCACTCGGATGTTCTGGCAAAATCACAAGGATAATGCGTAGGACTCTTAGTATATTTCTCGTTATTCACATTGTGTGAGATAGCAAGCATAATTTGACAAGTGTCCTAATGAGATTTTTGGATGATCTCTTTTGGCTCTAGAATCAATAGTGCACCTTGATTTTAGTGATCGGAGGCTGGAGCGAATTGTCACCTTTTCAATATCAATTAACTCAGAGTGAGAAAGTCAATAGAAATACGTGTAATCTTCGTGAAAAATGAAACAAGAGTCTGTTAAGAGACCTTGAGTGGCTAGGGAGGGTTGTGCTTAGCGTCACTGGGTCCATGACTGTCTTCAATGTCAGACAACACCTTAGTGTTTCCGACAGTTTATGTATTGACCCGGTTTCTGCCTAAGTGTATGGAGGGCTTCTTTCTTTTCACCCTTTATCATTACATTTCTTTTTCATTCTTCAAACCCTTCAACGCTTACCGAGACTTCATAACTAACACCTTTTTAGGTTTATTCCAGTGCTAGCTCCATCTCAGTCGGCACTTTTCCCGATTCTCACTTTTTCTCCTTTGTATCATACCTAAGGACTTCTACACTAACTAGTGGATATTCCTAGGTAGATCCCTCCGGTTCTGGATGGATCATGGGATTTGAGTACCTAACATATGCCTTATCTTGCTTATAACTCCTTAAATTTACAGTACATGGTCGGTCTTTTGGGTATTTCATCACAAATCCTATCCAAATTCATTGAAAAATTTCAATCAGTGTTTGAGAATAAATATCAAAAGAGTTACATCTTGTGTGTTTTGCATGGATTATCTAATAGCTCACCACTTATATGTGCATCGTGTATCGTAGGTCATGCTATATGTGGAGTGCTTTGAGTCAATTGTATATGTTCACTTTTCAATAAACAATTTAGGTTCAGTTTACTTTCATATTTTTAGCCCCATTGCCTAAAAGGTTAATCCTTGATATTTTTGATTGCTTTTGATTTTACGTAAGGGGTCAAAATGTTACATAATATCGAACAGGAACATTTTAATGCTCCCCCTCAATTTTTGAGGGTTTATAAGACAGTGCTGAGTACAATAATTTGAATTTTTTTGAATTTACTAAGAAATTCTTGAAAATTTTATACTCGAGCACTCCTTAACGTCACCTTAATATCTACACTACATATATACAAATTTCACAAGTTAATTATTATGTACAAGGTTTGACCTAATTATGATGAGGACATCATATGATGCATCATATGGTCCTTTACAGCAGTCACAAGTCACCCTCGTACGGTCTCCCACCAATAAAATTTTCCAAACTTCTCATTATCCTCCATGACTTGAGTTGTTTATCGATCGCTTGGATAATAGCTTTTGCTCGTTCCCTATCACTCTGTCTCCATATTGTATTTGGTAGATATTCCATCCTAATCCCTTTCAGACAATTATTAAGAGCAGTTCGAACATCATCGAGTGTACCGTCACTAAATTTGTAGAGTTCATCAATAAGCATCAATTTGTTCTTCTTGTCTTTGTTCTGATAGATGAAGCCTCTGGGATTGGAATATGCTGTATAGGCATCCCTGCATTTGAGATCAGATCTATACGTATCTGGCTTTGTGATGTTGAGCTTCTTTTGGTAACTTTCGACACCTAATTGAAGATCTTCAACAAGCCTTTGGATGACGATACTTCTTGTAAACATTCTCAGAGAGACACCAAAAGTGAGACGATCTTCAACATTAAGATTTACCAGCTTTCCTTGAACAAGAAGAATCAGCATGTGTTCGATATCTTAAAGGCAAAGCCATTTAAAGTCTCATTCCTTGAATGTATATAGCTTGTCATCATCTCTACGAACGGTGATCTAATCCAAATGTTTGTAGCCGTGCCATTCCACAATTTAAAGCTTTGTGACAGCAATGATTCTACGTTTAGAGTAGACATCATGAGCCAATTCCCTGTTAGCAGCAAATCAATAGAATTGTTGACGTTTGCGTCCCCAATGAGAAATTTCCCATAGTGCATGCTTGTCATAGTTGACCGGCACTTTACTCTAGATTGTGTTGGGGACTAAATCTTTAATCCATTTAATATGACCATAATCTGCAGCCTTGGTCTTTATGACGGAAGTTGCATAAGTACGGCTGGAGACACCACCAGATAGACATGCAAGGTCGTTGTTGATGAAGTGATCAAATGGAATGACTTGACGACCACGAGAGTTAGGTATCAATGGTAGTGGCTTTCGTAGATCATGAGGATATTGCTGACCTTCAGGGTTGTGCCAATCTAGTCGATCCGTGGTTGCCTTGCAGACTTTTTCAAAGAAGTATTCTAGCTCAACCAAGCTCTTTCATGTACCTTTCATCAGCTCAAATGTTAGACCGGCTAATAATTCAGGTGTTAATGTGTCAATTTTGAGCCGATTCATCATAAATGCTGAGAAGTCCAGAGGAGTATCCATAAGCTCATCAAATGATTCACGAGGACCTTCTTCCCGAGCCAGATTGCTTAACCAAGGTTGAACTGGTCCATGAACAACATGTAAAGTCTTGTTCCAATCACGATCAGGAGTAGGGATTTTTGCTGGTTTTTGAAACCAATCAGGATGCTGAGATGTCTCTTCATCAGATTGTTCTTCAGTAGCTCCTATATCAAACTCATAATGTGCGGGTTCTTCCAAATCCTTGTCGTTATGCATTGGCTCCTCTATATGAGCAGACTCACCAGCATACTTGTGTTGAGATTTGGACCTATCAGTTGACTTGCCAGTTGTCTTGGATGTCTTTTCCTTTGGAGCACTAGTTGACTCTAGTTCTTTTCTAGCTCGTCTTCTCTTGGACCCCCGGTTTGATCTAGCAGAGGGTTCTTCGTCTTTATCCTCATCATCTATGCGTCTTTTAAACGAGACAGTATCACCATAAGTGTCAAGAATGAGCTTGTCACTTTCGTAAGCTTCAACCAATGCCTTGTAGAGATTCTTTTGTTCATTAGATCTGTGGATTGACTTATTGCTCTCCATCTTTTCAATGAGAATCTTCTTCAGCTCTAATTCAGATAGGTTGGCAGCTATAGCAAGAGATGTCTTGGATTCAGTGGATGAACGAGTCATAACCTCAGCTTTGAGTTGTTCGTTTACTGTCTTCTCAATTTTTGGCAAAATCTTGGAGACTTGTGCCTTAACTTGTTGTTTGACTTGGTCCTTGATTATTTTCTTTATGTTGTCATCAAGTGAATTGAGGAAGGCTTCATTTTCGGCTAGAGCTTCATCTCTGAGTTTGTCTGATTGTAACTGAACAACAGTTTTGACGGCTTCATGCATCTTGTTGGCAAGGTATGCATCAACAATGCCGGGAATGGAAGAAACTGCATCAGCAAATTGGTTCGTTTGCTTGAACTCAGAGAAGTTGGTTTCCAAAGTTTTAAGTCTATGGTCAAACCCGAATAAAGATCCAAAGTTGGGAAGATCTTGCAGGGAGGAGCTTGGAACAATTGTTGGTGTGGGAACTGGTGTTTGTTGCATATGTGTTGTGAGAGGAGTGGGTGGTGGAGGAAGAGTTGTTGCAAACACATGAGGTGGCTCAGCAATAGTGGTGACCGGAACATCTACAAGTGAAGTTGCCTCAGTGTTAAGATTAAATATTGAGTCAATACCTGTATCTGGTCTGGGGTTGAGCATGTTAGAAACGAAGCCAGATGACACAGAAGAACTCTGCTGTTGACCTTCAGGATTGATCGGAGCGGTGAGTATCACATGAGTATCTTCTGTTTCCTGAGTTGCTTGAACATTAGGCAGTGTAGCATCTGTCATCACAGTGCCTCTTCCCTCCAGATTTATGTTCACGTCCCCGTATAGCACATTCGCTTCGTCCTCTGCATATGTCTCTTCTTCATTCATCTTATCTCCCTCAACATTTGCATCATGAATTTCATCATCACTGTCTTCATCATCAGTGGATTCAACATGAGAAGGTGTTTGAACCCTTGGATCAAAGCTATCTTCTTCATTTACTTCTTCATCTTGCATTGCTTCATCATCATGAGTTGAAAACTTGGGATGAACGAAGTCATCACCATCATTGTCAGATTCAGTTCGTTCATCATCATCGTCATCTTCGTGTTCACTCACATTCTCTTCATCATCATCTTCTTCTTCACTTGACTTCCAAGAGATTTGCTCATCATCAGATTCATAAGTCGGTACATCAGGAACCCCTGGTGTAACACCAGTTCCTTCATGTGCACCAGAACCACTGGGTTGAGAGATGTGAAGTTCTGTTTTGCTCCTTTCAATGGCCAGTTTCCTTTGTTCAACCTCAGTCAATGATATGTCTTAGAGAGTTTCCAATCCAAGAGCTGGTTGCTTTTTCTTTCCAGACTTTTCAACCTTAGCCGTTGCTTTGACTCTTTTACCGGAGGAAGGCTTGGGTGCTTCATCAGTCTTTGTCCTGGAAGATCGACGTACATAATTTGGTTTTGGTTTTACCTTTCTAGTAGCAAGATTATGGTAAGTCTTGTACCCTTCAGATTCTTTTATTGCTGGATTGGTTAGATTGTCTGGAATAATGGCACCATATCTTTGAACCACTTCATGCTGAGGAATGAATCTCATAGTTGTGAGAATAGGATCATCATTAGCCATGTTCCAGTCTACCTTGTTTCTTCTTGGAATGGATTGGTCTTGTGACATGAAGTGATTGATGATAACTTTTGTAAATCTTGGGTAAAACATGTATTTGTTCTTTCTTGACTCCTTGTTTTCGATCTGGAAAACTAGGTCTTCCCAAAGAAGGTAAACATAGTCAACTTTCTCTTGGTGATACAATCCCCAAAGTATCTGAGCCCTAGAAAGACGAAGTGTGTCAATTCCGGTTACTTTACCACTAAGACACTTGTTGATGATGGTTCCAAAAGTTCTCCAAGGTTGAGGTAACGTATCAACTTTGACATCAGAGAGTAATTTGATGTTGCCATGGTAGCCAAGTTCTCTAATGAAGGTTAGTATTTCCTCTTCAAATGGAGGATCTACAAAATTCTGTCCAGGAAGTTTTGGACAAATCAAAAGCATGTTTATGAAAGTTTCCATATCAAAGGAATAGCTCTTCTTGTTAATCTTGAATCTAATGTGATGCTTTTGATAGGTAACCGTAGCCCAAAACTCCTGCATGTAGACGGCAAGAACACTGGCAGTGATCAAGAAGGCTGGATAAAAAGGAGTGAGAGTGAGAACATCCAGAGCGACTTGAAAGGTAGGTTCCTTGGGCTTGAATGTTATGCTCAATCTGTAGTTAAAACTTCCAATCGTAAGACATTGTTCCCTTGGAACAAGAGCATCGTCCAAAGCTTGTTGTTGTTCTTTAGTGATACTCATGATTCTGCTAAGAAAGAGTCGATACAGTTTATATATAACCAAGTTTATATAGACACTATATATCGAGACCCTGAATTGGTATTTAATGCATGTAACACATTTAGAAAGATAACCATTGAAAGAGTGAACTTAAATTGGCTAAGTTGAATTAATCCAATTTTAACTTGATTAGATTTCAAAGACAATCAATTTTAAATTTGCTACCAAACACAAGTTTTAAGTCATCTTTTGGTTAGAGTCTAAGTGTTTATGATAATTAGCCGTTTTGAATCCATTAAGTATGATTAAATCTGATTGTTTAAGTGAAAACTGCTAATTCGGACTCTAAATGTTATTGCAAATTAGGATTGTAAGGATTACTGTGAATTCGGATGGTAATGAATGTTGCGAATTCGGGTACATTGTGATATTGCAAATTCGGGCCCTGATGGTGTCTGCAAATTCGGACCCTACCACTAACTGCGAATTCAGACCCTTCTTTCAATCTGCGAATTCGAATACTAAAGGCTCCCTGCGAATTCGTGTCCTACATCAACTGTGAATTCGGATATCGAAGGGGTGTGCGAATTCGTGTCTTACGTCAAACTGCTAATTCGTTTGTTGAACAAAGTTGTTAATTCGTTTCCTATTAGAGTCTCCTAATTCGCTCGTCATAAGAGTCTGCTAATTCATTTTCCACATAGAGTTGCTAATTCGTTTCCATATAGTAATATGCCAATTTGTTTAAAACTAAACAATTTTTAACACGAATTAAACATGTTATAGCGGATTACAATGAACACGAAAACTCATGGCAAACAAAGGAACACACTTTTACAAACAAATAACCACAGAATCATATCAAACAAGCATTTTTGAGCAATTTTCACATTAACCACAAGATTGAAACACAACATGAGAATATGTTGGCATAAATATGAACACAAATGCATAGGAAATCTATTCCAAGCAAAACCCACAAACATTTTACACTCATTCTCAAGAACATACAAATTCGAAATCAAAAATCAACCATAATCAACCAAATAATTATCCCTATGCAATACTGTTAAAGACGAGTGTTATACACCCTAAATAGAACATAAACCCCTAATCAATTAACGTTTTTATCAAGATTTAATTTTTAAGAACCTTAATTTGAAATTTTAAGATTTTCTTAATCAAATCTTTAAAAAATATGATTAACTAGAGATGTGAGTTCATTAAGGTGTAGTGAACGTAATTCTAGTTATGCCTTGAACACGAGATGGATTAGAAATGGAGATTAAGGTGTTGGTGATTCGATTTAGGGTTGGGGAGGAGAGAAAAAAATGATAAGTGTTAGTGTGTTGGTGATTCGATTTAGGGGGTGTTAGTGATATAAACCATTTTTGGTTTGTGGCACATTCTCCCCCTAAACTTTCATATCTTTAGCCTTTTTGATATTAAGTTGTATAAGCATACACAAGTTAGCACAATGGCACATTTAGTCCCTATAGGTTTAACTAATATAGCTAACAACTTAATCATGCACATATTCTCACTCAAGGCATAAACAACTAACATGAAAGGCATACATAAGCTAAATTTAATTAACTTTTCCAACGATTGATATTCCGTTATTGTTTAAAACCTTTATCCCTTTTACCAAATGACCTTTTGAAGAAGATTTTTGACATTTGATCCCCCTCAAACAATGACCCGTTTTCTATTTAAAAAGCTGTAGTCGTTGTTTGAGAAGTCGAATGTCGTTGAAAAACTTTTTCAGATGAAGCAATGTTTTTATTCATGAGAAACAAACACCAATTGTAAATAAGATTTCTCTTATTTTCACACATAAGCGCACTGACACGTACACTCATGGAATATAGGAAGCACGAGTTGTGATGCAAAGTAATCACATGCCTTTGCATGGTCATAAAGTAGACCATGCCCGAGAATAAATTCTCGTTGAGAGGTGATAAGTGCTTAATTACACATATCTTTTACCTCTAAAAACGAGCTTAAATGACCAAAAACAGACAAAAACTGCCAAAGATATGTTTGTTTTACACTGTTAACTTCTGCTCGTACTTCATTTATCAGCCTCGTTCGCATTATTGAATGACATTTCTAAGACCGTAAATGTTCATCGATTTTTAGAAGACATGCCTTATTACTCTTTATATTTTTTACATTTTTTAATTTTATTTTCTTTGGTTTTATGAATTTTAATATTTTTGTATTTTGTTTTATTAAAAATTTGAAAAAAAATAAAAAATATTCTTGGTTTTTTTGGTTTTTTATATATATACATATTATACATCGATATCTTGTATAGGTATCACCACTAGTCATCAACTTCTCTGCCTTTCCAATTGTTTGAGAGTTCGGAGTAAAACTCCGCATTCCTAGCTTGATGAAATTCAATTCTTTCTCGTGATGGCATTGTGCAAGATGTCGTCAGTGATACTACCGTATTGACAAAGTAAAGTTCAATACCCCCATTCTAACATGCTCCTTGATAAAAGTGAAATCCGATGTCTATATGCTTTGACCTGGGAATGTTGATCATTGTTTGCAGGCATAAGGCTATTCGCGCTTTTGTTATCACAATCATTGGAATTTTATTGAATCCAAGGCCATAGTCAGTAAGCTGTGATCTCATCCAAAGGATTTGAGCACAACATCCCGACATAGCAATATATTCAGCTTCCGTACTGGATATCACAACGCTCTTCTGCCTTTTTGAGGACCAGCTAACAAGTCTATCTCCCAATAACTGCATACTACCCAGATGTTCTACGGCGTGTATCTTGACAACCAGCATGATCCGTATATGTAAATGCTGTTAGTGCAATTGAAGAATCCTTTGGATACCATAGTCCTCGATTGCGGTTCCCTTTTAGATAACGATGATCCTTTTGCCGTAAAGTACATGCTTTTCGCGTAGGCTCAGCCTGATACGGGTACACATGATATAGAAAATTATAGGTAGGTTTCTAGCATGAGTATAAAGAGAGGGCCAATAATGCCACGATAGTGTGATGGATCAACTGCTTTCCCTTCTTTATCTTCATCCAGTTTGGATTTCTCCACCATGGGAGTATCCACTGGGTCACAAGAGTCAAAATCATATTTCTTTAAAGATTCATGGGCATATTTTGACTGGTTAATAAAGATGCCTCTGGGATTTTGAAAATTTTGTAATCCTAAGAAAAATGAGATTTTTCCCATCATTGACATCTTAAATTTTGAACACATGATTTTAGCAAATAGGTCACAAAGTTCAGGTGTAGATGCATCAAAGATAATATCATCGACATATACTTGTACCAGAAGTAATTCCTAGCCTTCCTTACGGATGAACAGAGTAGGATCCACTAAGCCTTTGGAGAAGTCTTGGGATATCTTAAACGAAGACATAATGTCATACCACGCGCGTGGAGCTTGTTTCAACCCATAAATAGCTTTCTTTAGCTTGTACACGTGATTGGGGTTATCTGGATCTACAAAACCGCCCGGCTGGCTAACATAAACCTCTTCCCACAAATTACCATTCAGAAACGCAGTCTTGACATCCATTTGGTAGACGACCATGTTCATGTGAGCGACAAATGCAAGAAAGATCCTTATAACCTCTAATCTTGCAACCGGAGCAATAGACTCTTCAAAATCAATTCCCTCTTCTTGATGGTAACCATGAGCCACTAATCGATCCTTGCTGCTGGGAATAAATCTTCATCAAGAGTTAATACTGCCAAGGTATAACTAACAGTACTAATGGAGTTAGTACTGCCAGTACAATATAAGATCCCATACTTTCAAGGCTTTCGAACTCATTGAGGCTCTTCTTGATTGCTTCGACCAGCAGGAATGAGTCAAAGCATCTTTTACGTCTTGGGTTCAACAGCAGTGAGGAAAGCATCGTAGTAACAGAAAAGAGCTTGCTCATGTAACTGCAGCCTTATGAAACTGGTCTATCGAGTTCACCGATTATATTTTCAAGTGGGTGATCCTTAGTCCATTTGCTATTGTGTTCAGAAATTTGGTGATCAGGATGCACAATTATATGAATAGAATCCGACGATGAAGATTGATTAGTGGGATTACTAGAATTAGGATACAAATGTACAGGTCATTTAAAAACACCCCATATGTGCAAACTTTAGTATCACGATTGTTCTTCTTAACTTGTTAGGAATGATGGGAGGTTGTGTTTCGGGTGTTGTTTGAAGTAGTTATTGGTGATGGGGCATCTTGCGTCAAACAACTTGTGAGGAAGGTGATCCGGTTGATACAGCGGGAACTGAAGCAACTACTTCATCAATTGGAGCAATGACTTCAGGGGCTGGGAGATCAACACTTGGTCGAGGAGTGAGTAATTCATCAAACATCGGTTGAAATAATATATCCTAATCAGTTCTTAAGGGTGCTACAAACAGTTTTGAAGGAGGAGGGCTTGGCACGATTCCTGAACTGATTGTTGCAGGAGTCATTTCATGAAGTGCGGGTCCTGAACTACCGTGTTTAGAAGCCATCGCAGTCAACTCAGACAAAGTCACATGAATTGTATTCATTGGATTTCGTCTGGTACAGTCGGTTATTAAATTCGAAATGCTTTCTTTGTGGGAATGAAAATACCAATATCAGCTTTTGGTTGTAACTTACCCAGGTTCTCACTATCATTTGTCGGATAGCAAAGTGCACCAAATACATGGAAAAATGATAAGTCGGGAGGTTTGTCATGTAAAAGCTCATATGGTGTTTTGCCATGTCGAAGACGTATGATGGAACGATTTTGGGTGTAACATGTTGTAGCAACTGCTTTTGCCCAAAGCTTTTGCGTAAATCAACATTGTGCGGGCATCTTCAATAAGCGTACGATTACGTCTTTCAACGACACCATTTTGCTGTGGAGAGCGAGCAACAGATGTTTCATGAGAGATGCCAATCTTCTCATAATATTCACGCAAAGTTTGATTAACAAATTCAGTTCCATTATCTGTTCTGATTCTTCGGACAGTCATTTTAATCCGCACTTGGATCATCTTAAGAAACTTGATTATGAAATCTGGAGCTTCATCTTTTGACCTTAAGAACTTAACCCATGTGAATCGAGAGTAATCATCGACAATGACGAGGATGTACTTCTTTCCATTAACACTTGCGACACGCATTGGACCACAAAGATCCATGTGCAAAAGATAAAGTTTCTCTTGGTTGGTGTTTCAGATTTAGGTTGTTGGGTTTTCTTTGCTTTTGACCATTGCTCAAAGTAGAACACAATTATACTTTTAATAAATTTAAGCTTAGGGAGAGCTCGTAGCAAGACCGTGTCTAGACTAAATGGTTGATTTGCACCAAAGTTCAAGATGGACATACCATAGTGCCATCGCCAGACTTAGGTCTTTGATGATTTGACAAGAGAATATAGGAGAGGATGCCATACTTTCTCTAAGAGGAAGAGTATACCGATTGTTGCATCGAAGATACCAGTAATAGATCAACAACACCTTCTAAATGTTACGAATGAAGCAGGTGGTGTTGACGAAAAGCAACTTCAAGGTTCTGAATCTACAAATTTCCCTAAAGGAGAATAAGTTGTGTCCAAGTCTTCACGTAGTAAACCTAGTGTTATAGTATACATTCCCAATCTGATAAATCACCATATCACTATTTGCCACGTGATAATTTCGATTTTAACTGTACTAAAAAAACACTTATTGTCAAAATTGGATGAGCTGAGAGCGATCTCCGGTCATATGCTTGGAGCAGCCAGAGTCCAAATACCAGAGAACAATTTGGACGACCTTGCAATTCATCAAGAGAGGAAGATGGAACATCGAAAACTTTGGATCCCCAAGATTTACTGGGTTCCTTTTTTTACAGGATATAGATCAATCTTAAGAACTCTTAGTTTGCTACAGGAACATTTAGTAATTTATTTAAATTATAGATTCTCCAGGTTTCCTTGAGTAAACCAATGTTACGACAGGTTTAGATGGTTTCATTATCTAGAGCAGTTGGTTTCCTAAGGGGCACTTCAGTAGTTGTGGTAATCCTAGTTAAAGGGCACTCATTTCCTACTATAGTGAAGGTCCGACCAGTAGGTCTCCAGATATATTCAATATTTGTAAACACCTTTCCTGTTGGTTTCCAAACTTTCTTTTGGAACTTTGCTTAACAGATTTAGATTTATTACGAGCATTCACATTATTGATAAAATCAAGAACACACAAATCATGATTATCATAAAGCATGCAAACATTACATTTAACACATTTTAGTTCAGAATTCGCATTAAGCTTGGAATGCTGCACATGAGCAGTTCCTTTCGGTTCAACAACACAATCTTTATTTTTCAAACTAGATTTAACTTTCCTAGGATAGGCTTCTACTTTATTCTTCTGAGTAATACTTGGTGTTTGCTGAATCTTATCTTTCTTTGTATTGCCTGAAGGCTGTGATCCGCTAGCACTAGTAGATGATAAATCCAATGTATCAGTTTTAAATGACTTTTTGGTCGTTCTTATATTATCTTGTGTTGTTGATCTATGAAGTAACACGCCCCGGACCCTTATTCCGCTGCGACCCAATTTGGGGGTGTTACACTTTGGGGTCACAGCCACTAATTTTCATCAGTATTGTTGACACTAGGGAAGGTTTTACCGATGTTTGTAAGCAACTCCTAAACGAGTTTAGCATACCTACAGGCAGATTCTAGGGATTGATCTAGTGGATATTTTTATTGAACATGTTCAACTAGATCCCTAAGAACAGTAGCTTCTTCCTGAGTGTGCTTAATATAGGCAGAGTGAGCTGTCTGTTTGTTCAACAATTTTAGGGTTATTGGTTGCACATCAATCTTAAGCATTTCTGGATAACTAGGGTGTTTTGTAATGTCATTAACCACTAGAGATTTTCCTTTAAGTTTCCTTAAATCATTCTTTAGGGCTGTAATTACCAAAACTTTTCCTGAAGACAAGCATTTAAATCAGAAATTTCCGCAGACTTTAGATTGACTTGATTAATTAAATCATCACATTGTTCTT
>BQNB010058121.1:25860-37907 GCA_026074375.1 Tanacetum coccineum
TTACTCATTGCTTATTTTAAGTGTTAATAAATTAATCAAAAAAAGATGTTGTAACTTTTTAAGAGATGCAATTAAAAAAATGCTCATTGTGGTGGGAAGTACAGGTGTCTTGACTCAAAAAACAAGTGCAATCTATTTCTCCAATCAAATGTATATAACACAAATAAGCATACAACAATAACGTTGATCATGTTTGTACAATACTCATAAAAATAGTTGTTGATTGTTTTGAATGAAAAAAAAAGAAAAGAAAAGAAAATAAAGGACTAGTTATGCATATGTTGCAAAATAATACTATCCAGGTTAAGCCACATCCTTAAAACCAACCTGATGCTCGACACTAGCTAACAAGAATATGAAATTGAAGCATATATTCAACGATTGAAGCATCCTTAAACCCTCTCTGATGCTCGACCTAGCTAACAAGAATATGAAATTAAACCCCATCCTTAAACTCTACAATTTTGTATTCATGTTAGCTAGTGTCGAGCATAAAAAACTGAAGCATCTGTCTTTCTCTATCTGTGGCAAAAGAAGTCTAAAGTCGAGCAATCATTCACTAATTGAAGGTTGGACATTTCTTTTATTATCATAAACACAATCTAATTTTAATGAGGTCAAGCCTATTATACATTTAGATATTTTGTGAGCTACTTGGGATCGACTAAATAGATAACTAACATGGGCTATGTCGATAGTGAATAAACCATGTATCGGCTAATACTCCCCCACAGTTAAAATAGGAGGTCTTCGAATGTTCATACCAAAACAAACCTTAAGAAATAGGGCCACTAACCTTGGTGAAGATATAGCATGTTAAAACCGAGGACAGTAACATGTAAAACCACACATTCCAGGAAACCACATAATCACGTTTAATGAAAGATAAACTAACACTGGACTAATTTATCAATGCATGGAGCTATAATAATTCAACTAATATAAACATGCTCAAGAGTAAGCTTTATGTTCAAACATTGATTAAGTTTACGATAAACATATTTTTTATTTTAAATAGTTTTAAGCAAGTCAAGACCGAGCTAAAATATAACCTTAGGAATAACTGTCAAGCATGGCGTTAAAAATATATCTCATAATGTTGTTTTTAAAATTATCTAATGTTTACCTTTTTTTACATATACAAACAATCTCGATACACATTTCAATTCCATATCGTTAAATTATAACTCATATGGTCTTGTTGTGTTAGCCTCAATTTATTGAGTCGAACAAGGAAGCTCGGTCACTCTACGATGGAGCTTCGGTCTTTAATTAGTTAACGTTGTAATAGAATATTATCGGGAATCGGGCTCGATAGATAATCTAATATTGTATATGTTTCGGGTTTAATCCCAAACAAAACCCGAGCCCGGGTCCTAGTTAAATATCCCACGCGTCGTAGGGATATATATATAGATATTTTCATAAGAAAATATCTAAGAAATCACAAATATCTAATTTCTAAAATCTTTTTTTCTCTCATCTCTCTCTCTTCTCTCTCTCTCTAAACTAACATCTCTTTTCTAGTTTCTAGTTCCGATTCGTGTGGTGTGTTATGAAGTGAAGTATTAATCGGGTACCTACAATTGGTATCAGTCGCCTCGGGTGGGTTTAGTGATTTGTTTTTGTTAATTTTTTTTAAGCTTATTATTTTGCTAACTTGTTTGTTTTCATTTCGTTATATTTTTTTCCTCGTTAGGACACTGGGTGCATTTTTTTTTGTTTGAAAAAAAAAAAAAACACCCCACACATCTTTTCTTTGAAAAATATAAAAGTGTTGTTGTGATAAACAGAATGTTTTTTTTCAATTGAGTAGTTGTTGGTTTTAAGGTAACAAAACATATGGGTGTGTTTCTTTACACGTGAATGTTTCTGTTTTGTTTTTTTTCAATTGAGTAGTTGTTGGTTTTAAGGTAACAAAACATATGGGTGTGTTTCTTTACATACAACACCATATTTCTCATTAATAAGAAGGGTGCGTTTTTGTTTCTGTCATATTTCTTTTTTTTTCACGGAAGAGCCGAACGAGTAACATCTCAAGATCACCGAACGAGTAACAAACTCACAAGAGCCGAACGAGTGCAAAAAAACTCAAAGGACCGATACGAGTGAAATACACAAGGATCTGAACAAAATCACACTAAGAGTGGAATTCGAAGAGTAAAAGTCACAAGAAAACGATCGTGTGAAACCGAACGTGTGCTCTTACAACTCGAAGAACGAGTTGTTTCTTCTTTCTGACGAACGAGTGAAAATTGTCTCTTGGACCGAACGAGTGAACACTCAAGGACCGAACGAGTGGAATCGATCGAGTAAACTTCACAAGAGCCGAACGAGTGGAAAAATCATGGACCGAACGAGTAACATTTTCTTGGAACCGAACGAGTCCAACTTTTTCAAACCACCGAACGAGTAACGTTTAAAAGATCACCGAACGAGTTCAATAACAAGGGATCGAACGAGTTTTTTTTTGTGTTGTCTCAACCGAACGAGTGCATTCTCTTGGAGCCGAACGAGTCAAAGCTAGTAGGAACCGAACGTGAACAAAAACTCAAACGTTTTAACAAAGTTTTGGTTTTTCGGTTTCGAGTGACGTTAAACGACGGGGACTTTGACTTATTCATCGTTGCGTGCGTCGTTTCGATCAAGTGGTATTATTTGGTTTTTACCGACGATAAACCGCTACGGACTCCGCGAATTAAAAATTATAAACGTTGCATTTTTATTACATGTTATCAAGTTTAAAAAACGAGGTGACAAGAAAATGGAGGGAATTCATTAATTAATTACCAAGAATTGAAGTGACACATGCAGCCACTGGACTTAATTAAAATTCTCCCATCATCCTTTGATTTTTGTTTTACCTCTTTGTTAAAACATAAACGTACACCGTTTTTCCTTAATAGTTTATAATTCAGCCGTTAGTCTCAATGTGATCATTTGTGCACCGTTTGTCATTATTTTGAGTTTTAATCAACCGTTAATCATTACAAGCTCAAAATTCGTGCACCGTTCAACGTTTTTAGCTCACAAATCGTTAACAAAAGTTCAAATTCTTCAACAACAACAACGATTTCAACATAATAAATTCTATTTTTACGGTTTCTGTTTTAGTAAAAATCTGTGAAATTACTCTTGTATTTTCTCGGTTTAGTCAAGACTTGTAAAATCCCGTAAAATAGTTTTCCACAACAACAACAATCACTTTACCCACTTAAGATCCAACAACTTCACAATACACGATAAAATGGAAAAGAAAGATACCTTATCTTCGTGTTTAGATTCGGAAATACAACAAATGCAACTAATTCAAGACAAATCAAAAGAAAGTTGCATGTTTCTTTTCAAAATCTTCTTTCACACTCAAGGTCTTTCAACAACTACTTAAAAGGGAAGTCGATCGAGGAAGGATTCAAACGCGCATTTGCAACATCTTTGGTCAGATCTAGAGACTTTCACGGGCACATGTTTCCTGTACATGAATCAACTACAAAGCACTGACAACGAAGAATTTCAGAGATTGGATCCATGGGTCTGCTTTTAAAGTACTACAGACATTAGTTCAGTTGTTCATTAAGTCACGGTCTTTATTTGGATGATGAATATGCTGACTGGACACGCACAATTCCTACAATTACATTCAACTCAATATTCCGAATTCCGCTAACACACTGAACCAACACATGGGTATCTGTTAAGAGATCGATTGGTTGAAGAGCACAACATAAAATAGGTATGAACGCAGGGTGAATGAAGACAAATCCAGAAACAGAGGAAAGCCTGATTGCGAGTAATGCATTGAGCATTGGATGCTAGTTCGTTATCATGAAAGCAAATGGGACAGATCCAAAGAGTAGGATACAAGCAGCAGATCAGGATTGATGCACATGTTGATGATGGCAGAAATCAGACCCATATACAATTGAAGAGCCAATGGTGAGGTACAAAATGATTGGCTGATGATAATTTTCTGTAACAGGAAACAGATACTGAGCTAAACCTGAAATTCCTTTAATCGAAGGAAGAGGTTGACCAGTAATGTGAACAATGTCATGACATATGTCCTTTGCCTGCTAAATTAACTGATGACAAGACAACTGAACTCTCAAATCAATCAATGAGTATGAAATGTTTGGTCTCAAAAGATGTTGCTAGTGTCAAAAAGAGTTTGCAAAAACTCGAAGCACATTGTATTAATCTTGAACTACAATTGCAAAACAATGTTTTAAAATCAGGGCAACAGAGTCAATTTTTGAAAGAGAAAAGTAATGAAGCCAAAGTTAAAAATGACACGATGTAACGAAACAATAAACATCGAATTGGTCTAGTGTGCTAAATTTCGTGCAGAGAATGAGCAGTTACATAAGGAAAAAGAGCATTTGAAACAGACTTCAAAGATCTTTTTGGATTCTATCAAAAGTTCACGTGGTTCAGACCAAAACCAGAATGATCTTTAATGGCACAACTGAACAAAAAGTCTAATGAAAATGCTGATGTACTAGCTCAGATTCAGAAAAAGGGGTTTGCAATTGCAGCATTAAAAAATGAGTTAAGGAAACTAACAGGAAATAGTGTGAATACTAAGTTTGCAAAGCCATCAATCTTGGGAAAACCGGTTGGACAACCACTCAAAAAACCATCCGTTGTTAGACAACCGACTGCGTTTAAGTTCTGAAAGACCCAGAATTTCAACCGCGGTTTGGCCTCCCTAGTTGATTTGAACAAAGACTGTCAAAACCAGTCACAACCATCATTTGCCTAAGAGAGAGGAATCTGCCCCCTGCAGAACTCATCACATGATTGCACCAAGCTCATCTAGGTATAGCTCAAACGACATTGTTCATAATCACTACCTGAGGAAGCCTAAGAAAAAAGTCTCATGAACTCTCTAGGATTCCCTAGAAATTTTTTTTTCTTTTTTTTTATTTATTTCTGACTCCAACTTTGTTTTGCTCGACATGTCAGAAATGTGTCTTTAATGCCAATCATGACGCTTGTGTAATAAAATTCCTGAAAGAAGTCAACTCGCGTGCTAAGGTTCCATCCAATAAGACAAAAAACATAAACAACCCGTAGAGCAAATTAAGGGTTGCAAAACGAAACCAAAAAGGGACAGATCCCAAAAGGACATAGGTTTTCAATCAAAAAGACTACCACTGTGCATGAGAAAACAACAAGTCCTAGATCTTGTCTTAGGTGGCAACCAACGGGTAGAATTCTCAAGACTGTTTGTCTTAGATGGGTTCCAACAGGAAAGACATTCGCCTCTAGCACAACAAAGGTTGAAAGTGAACCCCCAAATGGTTCAAATGCAGATATCCCTAACCAATGTGAAAGCAAACAAGCTCTTAATGTCAGTGCAGGTACTCTCTTAAGTACAGGTACATCGTTCAATCCTACAGAGGAAGGACTCAGAGTTTGGTTGCGAAAAAGAAAGATATCTCAGAAAACAGGGCTTCAAGGAATTTTGATCTGATGATCACAAAATGATGTCTGATCACAACAGTTCAGACCTCGCACCACAACGACAAGAGATGTCTGTTGAAAATGTCTCTTCAGGCCTCGTTCCTCAAGGACAAAAGGCGTCAGATTATGACAACTCTGACCGTGCCCCCAGAAAAATGTTGTTCCTACAGCAGAGAGGACAGAATCGTCAACAAAAGGTTGGAATTTCTCTTCGGTCCTTTTACTTGACGAATATTACAATCCACACGTCAAGTGAGGAAAACAAACAATGATCAAGCATGAATGCATCATTTCAAGGAACCTGAATTTATCAATCCTTTTTGTACAGGGTACAAGAATATTAGGGAGTCTTCCTCTCGCAACATTGATAATACGTTGTGCATTCATTTAAAAAACAAAGTCATGATTACCGATGGACAGAAGATCATCCATTATAACAAGTTTCATGGAAATCTATCCATCGCAGTTCAAACAAGACGTCAGCTTGCAACATATCCTGAATGTGTATGTTCGCGCTCACGGTGGAGTATTGTTGAACCGAAGGTTCAACTAAGGAGGCAATGGTGATTCTGCATAGATAACGATGCTATGTAGGATGAACCTTATCAGTTCGACAGAATAAAAGTCGGAATAGTCGACAACCATTTGGCAGATGATTATAAGCTAAAGTGTTATGGAAGAACAAGAAGGGGATAGAAGTTCAGACTGTAATTCGCCAACAAAAGCATGACTTGTAGCTAAAGGTTCATGCTAGGAATGAGGTATTGATTTTGAAGAATCATTTGCTCCAGTTGCTCGCTTGGAAGCAGTTCGGATTTTTGTTGCCCACGCAGCACACAAGTCCTTTTCCCAATCTATCAGATGGATGTGAAAACGGCATTTCTTAACGGTCCACTGAAGGAGGAGGTTTATGTTGCTCAGCCGGAAGGGTTCGTTGATCCAGATCATCCAGAAAAAGTCTACCTTCTAAGGAAAGCTTTGTATGGATTAAAGCAAGCTCCAAGAGCCTGGTACGATGAACTATCAAACTTCCTAATGTCCAAAGGCTTTACTAAAGGTACAATTAACCCAACTTTATTCAAGATAAAATACGGGGAGGATATTCTACTTGTGCAGATTTACGTTGATGACATAATTTTTGGATCAACAAATCGTAAATATTCAAAACGATTTGAAAAATTAATGCATAGTAGATTTAAAAAGTCCTTGATGGGGGAGATGAAATTCTTTTTAGGACTTCAGATCCACCAGTCCCCAAAAGGTATTTTTATCAATCAGGCCAAGTACGCTTTAGAAATTCTGAAAAAGCATAATATGGACAATTGTCACTCCATTGGTACACATAAAAAAAAAAAAAAAACAAAAAAAAAACCCCAAAAAAAAAAAATTGGCTTACTAAAACGAAACTTGATGTAGATTTGAGTAGAGAACCCGTAGACCAATCTGAGTACGTAGTAAAAATCGGGTCACTTATGTACTTGACACTAGTCGACTCAGACTTAGTGCACAGAAGTTATGCTATTGTGCATTTTCAAGCCATGACCAAACTCAAAGCACTTCAAGGTGGTTAATAGTAATCTTATATACCTATAGGGTACATTAAAATGGGACTCTGGTATCAAAGGATTCTGGACTTTGATACGAACAAGCATTTTTCAGCGCTGATCATGCCGGATGCTTGATACTCAAAATGTACTTCTGGAGGGAATACAATTCCTTGGTGATAAACTTGTAAGTGGATGTCAAGGAAACAAACTGCAATGCATGTCTTCAGAGAGCAAGGTACGTGGCATTATCTGCATGTTGTAATCAAGTAAATGGATGAGGACACAACTTCAAGATTATGGCTTCAAATACAACAAAATACCGTTGTAATGCGACTTCAGCTCAGCCATAGCAATTTCATGCAAACCCAATAGACACACCTTGTTTCTTCGTGTCAATGTTAATCGTACATTTCTAAGCACGTATATGTTATCGATCCAAGAGACATGTCGAGAGATTTTTGGAATTTTTCTGTTTTTTCTGATTTTGGTATTTTCTTTTTGATAGTTTTATATTTTTTGTATTTTGCTTTTCTCAAATTATTCTGTACATGTTGTTGTGTTGTTGATGTCCATGCGTCTCATTTGTCAGAACCTCAGTTCAGCTGAGTCAAACATCCTCATACCAATCCTTATGACAAGATACTTAAAACCGATCCTTCAGAAGGGCTTTCGTAAACATGTCAGTATTTGGTATTCAGTTCTGACAAAATAATTCAAATTATACCATTTTCAATTTGTTCTTTATGAGTTGATACATTACCTTCCGTTAGAAGAGAAGTCCTTAAATCTGGTTTTCAAAAGTGTAACACAATTTTTCAAGAATTTCTCGATGTCAAATCATAATCTTTTCAACATTGTGCTTGTTCAACACTCCATCCTCACATTGGTTTTAAAAGACGACAATTCCAATTGGTCTATTTTTCGGAGGGGGGGTTTTTTCGAAAACAAAGTTTAATGTTCTTGGATACATCATCAACGACCATTCTTATGTATTCAAAATATTATCAAAATGTTCCAAACCATTCATGCTGATAATATTTTCTCCCACAGAATTTTCAAGACATATTTTAATCACAAGGTATTTCAAAAACTAAGTGTTTATTATTTAAAATAAGGGGAGAAAATGTAATTAAATTATGTTTAATTGACTCATGTGCTAAAAGGTTTATGGTCGAATCTTATAAAACACATTCTTAATTTCACGACGATTTGAAGTCATAAGGTGGTTAGGTTAGGAATCAATCTATGATCCAATCCAGAACGGAGGATCTACCAAAGATAATCTAAAGTTAGAAGATCTGCAAGTACTTTAGTTGTGAGTTGAATAGTATTGGGAATAATGCCGACTAAGTTTGAGCTAACACTGGAACAATCACAACAAGGTGTTAGTAAATGACGGTTTTGGTAAGCAATGAAGGCGTTGAAGAATGAAAAATAAATGTATGGATTAAAGGGGTCTAAAGAAAAGAGCCCTCCACACATCTTAGGAGAAACGGGTCAATACATATGCTGTCAGAATCACAAGTTGATTGGCTGACATTAAAACGACATTATGGACCCAGTGATGCAATGCACAACCACTACCCAACATTCGGGATCTATCAACAGAAACTTGGTCTCATTTGTACGGAGATACTACACGTTATCTATTGACTAATTCATTCCGAGATCAGTTGATATTGAATAGGTGCAATATTGCTCCAGCCATCGAGTACATAAAACAAAATGGCACTAATCGAGTCTAGAGCCAAGAGATCAATAAAAATCTCGATAGGACACACATTCCATTTCAAACACTTGTCTTGAACATCATCAGGTTCACAATGCTTTTATCAAGAGTCCTAAGCAATATCATTGTGATATATTGCCAGTACTTTCAGAGTGATACTTCATTAGTATTCACATGACGAATGGAAAATCTTATCGTGTCATATCAAAAAACAGAACTGCGGTAGGTGACTTGCTGAGGATTCTATATGAATTAACTTGTGACAAAACTGGATATCGACTGGTCTAGTAAATGAATTTAACGGTGATGATTTGATAAAATATGACACTCTCGATGTGTTACAAATACACTTTAACGAGTGACACGTCGATTGATTTTCAAAATTCTTTTTTCGTTTTCACTACCGTAAACCTGCAGGTCAAACCGTGGTAACGGAAACTATCAAATCCCATTCAAATGCTCAATCCTACGATAGGACATACGCTATCTGAAAGCTTAGATCAAAAGACAAAGACTTCGCAACTCTGATTCTGAAGCTTTTAAAGATTATGCAAAATGTTATGAGCATGTTGGTCAATACTTAAGATCGCAAGAGGCAAAGACGATAAAGACAAATGACAAAGCTCAAAGTCGGACTCGAAACGGCATGAAGGAACAAGATACAATGAAGACAAAGACCAAGAAACACTCTGCCTTAAACGACAAAGAATCTCACTGATTCATGAAGGAGTGTCATCAATGAACTCACTTCGGGGGAGATTTTTTAGCTCAATTTTATTGAGTAATAAGGAAGCTCTTTTCTTTATTTTTTTTTACGTTACAGTGATTCAAGTACTCTACTTCCGGGGGAGATTGCTAATGCTCAATTTATTGAGTCGATACAAGGATAGCTCGGGTTCACTATACGATGGAGCTTGCGGTTTTAATTAGTTAAAGTTGTATTAGAATATTATCGGGAATCGGGCTCGATAGTTAATTCATAATATTGCTATAATGTTTCGGGTTTAAGCAAACAAAACCCGAGGCCCGGGTCTAGTTTAAAATATCCCAGCGTCGTAGAGATATATTTATAGATATTTTCTTAAGAAAATATCTAAGAAAAATCACATAATATCTAATTTCTAAAATCTTTTTTTTCTCTTCATTCTCTCTTTTCCCTCTTATAATCTAACATCTACTTATCTAGTTTCTAGTTTCGATTTGTGTGGTGTGTTATGAAGTAAAGTATAATCGTAGTACCTACTTGTTGTCATCTCAAAGATGATGTATGATTGGCAGATGAGAACTGCTAAAAAGTTACATGACAAATGTTACCGCAATATCACTATAATATTATGTCGTATAAAATCTCGTCATTTCTATACACAGGTACGACATCGTTCGGGATAAAGCACGGTCGAAACGAACAGGGACCGACCCAAGACCGGAGGGACCAAAAGCCGAATTTGCGTCTAAAAATGTTCGGGACCGGCTGATCGGGACCGGAAATGTTTTGTCCAGACCTGGGTCGGTCTGGTCTGGTTTGGGTCATCAGTCGGTCTGGTCCAACAAGGCAATATAGTCGGTTGTGCATAGGGGTGTGAATCGGATCGGGTCGGTTGGGTTAATTCGGGTCAAAGCTTAAAAAATTCCATACCCGAACTTGACCTTATTTAAACTCTGGTTCGAGTCAACTTGGGTCGGGTCAACTTGGGTTCGGGTAAATTCGGGTCAGGTCAACCCGAATTTGAGTGAAATGACAAAAAAAATTCTTTTTTTAGCTCTTTTATATAGAAAATCTATAATTTTATATTAAAGATTAAAAAAAAAAAAAAAAAATATTCTTTTTTATGGGTCATCAGTTGACCGATCCGAGTTAGCCAAAACATTTTAACCTGATACCCGACCCTATTTAGAAATCGGTTAGTCAAGGGTTGAGAGGAACGAAATTTGACCTCGAATAGTTTCTGACCCGAGTGACCCGACCCGAATAGGGTTGGGTCGGGTTCGGATCGGGTTTGGGTCGACTTTTTTTAACACCCCTAGTTGTGCGTAAGGCCGAACCGGACTGAGAACCGAAAATAAGATAAAAAAGTAGACCAAGGACCAATCGGTGTAAAATATATGTTCGGTCTGATTTCTCGATTCGGTCTGATTTCTCGATTCGGTCAGATCCGCGGTCTATAATTCTGAGCCTTACACATCTTGTTTATACTTATATTTATATCTTAAGCTTAAATAAGTGTGACAAGTCTAAAAACAACATAAGGACTTATTTTGTATATTGCAATATCCTGTAACTCACCAAAATTGGGGGGAATATATACCCGCCAATTAATTTAGGGAAAATTAGAGCATGCTCCTAGAAGATTATATGATTTTGGCGCTACGCAATTCATGGCTCCACGTTCTACATCCACTTTTTACTATAAGGCTGGTTTTAACGGTCGCTTAGGAGGGATTCGTGACCTCCGGTGAGCCTATGAGTGACAGCCACTAAATGCTCCAAACCTCACGCGTGAGGATATACAAAAAGAACCTCACGATCGTGAGCTAGTCACATTTCGGGAATTTTGTATTTGTGGGCCCTTTTATACAATCTTTAATAAATAAAAAACTTTCCTCACTACTGGTGTGCTTCATCGTGTATAGGTAAATTAATTATCAAGTTTTACATCTATATTTAGCCAAATTACCTATTAACAAACACTAATGGGCAGTGTACCCGATTAGTTGTAGGTTCGTTGGTAAATAGAGTGTCGATCACTAAGAGTGAGTGCGTTAATTCTAGAGTCTACCAGTTCTAGAAGAAAGCATCCTCCACGTGGCAAGAAATTGGAAATTCCAAAAATTCAAAAGCAAGTGGCTCTTTTACTGTATTGATTTTGAAATTTTGGTGTGAAGATTCACTTTTGGTTTTGAGATCAAAATCAGAATAAAATCCTCGACAAAAGCTTCCTTTTTTTAAAACACTAACCCTCGTTTGGTGGCCATTTTATATCTTAAAGCCATTCATTATGTATTTTTTATTTTTTTATTTTTTATGTGATATATGGTAATTATTCAGTAATTTATACTTTTTGTTCCGGTCTGATCGGTCTGGTTTGAGCCGATTTCTCGGTTCGCGATCCATTTTGCTCATCCATATATTCAACAAAGGGCATAATAGTCCAATCATAACAATAAAATGTGTTCGTGTACATAAACTCTCTTAGTATATTGGTATTTGGTATTTGTCATACTTTTTTTTATCAGAATTGATTCCGCAGCTAAGCACGATCGCTATAAAAGAGAGCTTTACTTGAAATCAACCCTCATGTCTCTCT
>BQNB010058122.1:0-37907 GCA_026074375.1 Tanacetum coccineum
TGCATGGTTCTCATACGTGTTTATAATATATTAAGTATATTATTATTGGTCTTATATATGTACTAATGTAAACTCTGTTTGAGTGTTACAGATAGAGTCATGTCATCGGATTCGGCCTCATCCGAGGTTACATATACGTCTATATCATCGCATGGGGACCTGCTAGCTTAGGCTATGGACTTCTTTAGACTCCAGGAGCCTGACTCATCGGAGGCTACACCGGCACCACCGGACTACGTGCCTGGCCCTGAGGAGCCAGAGCAGGCACCGCTCTTGCCAGATTACATACCAGGACCAAAGTACCCTGAGTACTTAGCCCCATCTGATGAGGAGGTTCCCATGGATGATCAGCCGTATACTGTTGCTGATTCGCCTATAGCCTTATCTCCAGGCTACGTTGCTGACTCAGATCCCGAGGAGGACTCTGAGGATGGTCCAGTAGACTATCCAACTGATAGAGGTGACGACGATGATGATGACTCCTCTAATGATGACAAGGAGGAGGGGGAGGCTTCTGAGGAAGAGGAGGATTCTGAGGAGGAGGAGGCTGAGGAGGAAGAGAAGGAGCATCTAGCTCCGGCCGACTCTGTTGTTGCACCCGTTGTTGATCATGTCCCCTCTTCTGAGGAGACAGAGCCGTTTGAGACCGATGAGTCTGCGGCTATACCACCATTACCACCAGCATGTCATACCACTGCTAGGATATATATCTGACTAGAGGCACCTGTATTATTGCCGCCTAAGGAGGAGGTCGAGAGACTTCTTGCCTTACCTACACCACCACCCTCACCACTCATCTCATTATCACCACCCTCTGCAAAGGAAAGCCTTGCTAGGTGTTTAGCTGCACCCGCACTTCCATCATCACCATTTCCTAGACTACCTCACTCATATGGTAGCCCTAACCATGTGCGTGCACCCCCAGGCTTCACAGCTGCCATGGGTAGATTAAGAGCTTCATCACCATTACCACCACCCGTACCCGCAGCATTACCACTACCATTACCTCCACTACCACCTCTACCATCATCACCACTACCACCACTACCAGACTCATTGTTCATACCACCAGTCGACCGCAGGGAGGATATTCCCGAGGCCGAACTACCACCTCGTAAGAGGTTATGTCTTACTACTCCCGCATCGAGATATGAGGTGGGGGAGAGTTCGACTGCTGTCCCTAGGCCTACTGGAGGTCGTAGGGTAGATTATGGGTTTGTCGGCACTCTGGATGCCGAAGCCAGACGACAGAGAGCCGAGGCAGTCGGCTATGGGATCAGAGATACTTGGGTAGACCCGAGAGAGACTACAGAGGAGGTTGCACCAGTGACCCTAGAGGGAGTCAACACTAGGGTGACTGAGCTTACTGCAGTACAGGAGCAGGACACCCAGGAGATTTATGCTGTGATTGAGGATACCCAGGATCGACAGACTCAGATATATCAGACGGTTGAGACATTGGTCGATGATAGTCGGTACCACTATGAGACCGCCCGACTCTTGGACCAGGAGGCTCTAGTCTCCCGAGAGGCTTGGGCACACTCTATGGGATTTAGTTCGGCTGTCCACTTTGAGCTTCAGGGATACAGGACACACGTTTGGACGCAGGATCATCGTATGGATGTGCAGGATTCATTGATAGCAGCTCTGACTGCACAGGTTTCATCACTCCAGGGACATCTGGCGACGGCTCTAGGAGAGATCCGAGCACTTCAAGCTAGAGAGCAGGCTCGTGCGGATGCTCCCGAGGGCACCGGTAGTAGTTCCTAGGTTATTTTCATGTTCATAGCTATCATTGTAGCCGGCTAAGTATTATGGGTTTCATTCCCAGCTAGCACGGTAGTAGGACCTGTATTGTTTTTATTTATTTCTTGTATCGAACAAATCATGTATGTTTTCCAACTATATATGAGATGTTGTGTTATGTTATGTTGATCTCAATTATGTGATGTGTTGTGATCCCAGTCATATTATATAATCACTGTGTGATGTGATCTTGTTATATATTGTACCTATGTCATGTGTGATGTTTATAAAAACTCACGTGCTTTATTGTTGTGATTTAGAACAACATGCCACCAAAAAGAACTGCAAGAACTGCAAGAACCGCAAGAGTTGCTGCTGCTACTACTACGACTGCTGCAGCTGCTACCCCAATGACTACTGCTGCCATTGAGCAATTGGTCGCTGACAGAGTTTCCGCGGCACTTGCTAACCATGACACTCTCCGAAACAGCACGAATGGTCATGGCGATGGAAGCCACAATTCTGGCACCGGAACCAGAGGAGCTACGCGCACTCCGCGTGAGTGTACGTACAAAGATTTCCTGAACTGTCATCCACTTAACTTCAAGGGTACTGAAGGGGTAGTTGTGCTATCCCAATGGTTTGAAAGGATAGAATCAGTGTTCCACATAAGCAACTGTGCTCCAGAGAACCAAGTTAAGTTTGCAACTTGCACTTTCATTGGGAATGCCCTCACTTGGTGGAACTCCCACAAGAAGGCGGTTACACAAGAAGTTGCTTATGCCATGGACTGGAAGGCATTGAAGAAGTTGATGACGGTCAAATACTGCCCAAGGGGTGAAATCAAAAAGTTGGAAATCGAACTCTGGAACCTAAAGGTAAAGGGTACTGATATCCCGAGCTACACATTGCATTTCCAAGAGCTTGCATTGATGTGTGGACGTATGTTTCCCGAGGAATCTGATGAAGTTGAGAAGTATGTGAGTGGACTTCCTGATTTGATCCGGGGAAATGTGATGTCATATCGACCCTAGACAATGGAAGAGGTAATCGAGTTTGCCAATGATCAGATGAACCAAAAACTCATCACTATTTCTAAAAGGCAAGTTGAGCAGAAGAGGAAGATAGAGTCCAATGTTGGAAACAATCAGGGGTACCAACAACAAAACAAGAGACAGAACACTGGGCGAGCTTACACTGCTGGGACTGGTGAGAAGAGGGAGTACACTGGGTCATTGCCCTTGTGTACAAAATGCAACTATCACCACAAAGGGCCATGTGCTCCCAGATGTAACAAATGTAAGAGGATCGGCCATTTGGCTCGTGACTGCAGGAGTTCCGGTCCAAACAATAATAATAACAATCGTGGGAACTCCGGAGCAACTCAAAATGCCGTTACTTGCTATGAGTGTGGTGTTCAGGGGCACTTCAAGAGGGACTGCCCTAAGTTGAAGAATGGAAACCGTGGTAATCAACGTGGGAACGACAATGCACCAGCCAAGGTTTATGTGGTGGGCAATGCGGGAACAAACCCGGACTCTAACGTTGTTACGGGTACGTTCCTTCTAAACGACCGCTATGCTTCTATTCTATTTGATACTGGTGCCGATAGGAGTTTTGTATCCACTACATTTAGCTCCATAATTGATATCACACCCACTACACTAGACCATTATTATGATGTTGAACTAGCCGACAGGAAAATAATAGGGATAAACACTATCATTCGGGGTTGTACGTTAAACTTCTTGAACCATCCATTCAACATCAACTTATTGCCCGTGGGAGAACATGGGTAGTTATGACTTCATAATCGCATGAGGGGATTGGTTTGTCAAAGTAACCACGCGGATCCATTGACTGTGCCGAAAAATATCGTTCTAAATCCAGGGGAAATAACCTTAATGACCATGGTAACGGAGCAACCAGGGAAACGGGACTCGTCTGAACATCATTTCATGCACTAAAACTCATAAATACTTGTTGAAAGGACACCATGTCTTTTTAGCCAGCATTACAGCAAAGGAGACTGAAGACAGGTCGGGAGAGAAGCGACTTGAGGACGTACCAATCGTTCAAGATTTTCCTGAGGTATTTCCTGAAGAATTACCAGGTCTTCCACCGACTCGACAAGTGGAATTCCAAATTGATTTGATGCCTGGTGCTGCACCTGTAGCACGAGCACCGTATCGATTGGCTCCTTCCGAAATGAAAGAATTGTCGGAGCAACTGCAAGAACTATCCGACAAGGGCTTTATAAGACCCAGTTCCTCACCTTGGGGAGCTCTTACCATCTTGTTTAGTACAAAAAGAAGGACGTTCAAGTTGGATTGTGTATTGACCTATGCGGGAATTGAATAAAGAACGGTGAAAGAATTGTTATCCTCCACCCCGGATTGATGATTTGTTTGATCAACTACAAGGATCCAGTGTTTATTCGAAGATAGACTTGAGGTCGGGTTATCATCAACTCCGAGTACGTGAACAAGATATTCCAAAGACGGCATTTAGGACTCGGTATGGTCATTACGAATTCCAAGTGATGCCATTTGGTTTGACAAATGCACCTGCGGTATTCATGGACCTCATGAACCGAGTGTGCAAACCATACTTGGATAAGTTTGTAATTGTCTTTATCGACGATATACTCATTTATTCAAAGAACAAGGAAGAACATGAAGAACACCTTAAGGCAATTCTAGAACTGCTTAAGAAGGAGGAGTTATATGCTAAGTTTCAAATGTAAATTTGGATTCCTAAGTATAAGTTCTCGGTCACGTGATTACTGTCAAGGTATTCACGTAGATTTCTGCCAAGATCGAATTCTATTAAAGAATAGGCGCCCGTCTCCTAAAACACCAACATAGATTCGTTAAATTTTAGGTCTTGCTGGTTTTTATCGGAGAATTTATAGAAGGTTCTCAAAGATTGCTAACCAACGACCATAACTTACCCAGAGAGAAAGTCTCCTTCAAATGGTGGTGACAACAGGAAGCACTTTTTCAGACTTATGAACAACTAAGTTGGTAAACCGCAACCTATCTTAGCTCTCCCTCAAGAGCTGAGAACTCATTGTTTATTGTGATGCAATCACATAAAGGATTGGGTGTTTGGTAATTAATGCAAAACGAGGAAATGTGAATGCTTTATTGACCATCACATCATTTGAAGATCCAAGAAAAAATTATACTACCCAAGATTGTAAACTTGGGTGCAGTGGTTTAGCTCCTAAAAAATTATGGAGACACTACTGACGGAACCAAATGTACAGTGTTCACAGATCATAAGAAGCTACAACAAATCCATACTTGACCAAAGGAGTTGAATAAGAGCAACGTCGTTGGTTAGGAGTTGCTACCTATGTTATGATTGGTGGAATACGTTAGCACCGCCCGGGAAAGCAAATGTGTGGATAGATGCTTGGGCAGGAACGAGCGAAGTAAACAATTAAGAGTGTGAGCCTTAGTTAAGACTTGATTGGCTTGGACCTTTCCAAACAAATATTGAATAGTCTTCAGAACCTAGGCACAGAAACCAGAAACCACAAGTAACAAAGAACGTAAGAGGTATGATCAGGAAGGACCTACCAAAGGAAAGGTTGGAACCCCGTGCGGACGGAACCTTATGTTTAAATAGTAGGAGTTGGTTACCATGTTATGGAGATTTAAGGATCCGGATCAAGCTCGAGTCCCATAAATCACAATCTTACTCAGTCCATCTAGGTTCGACTAAAAATGTATAAGACATGAAAAAGCTATATTGGTGGCCCAATATGAAGGCGACTTCGCACTATGTTAGCAAATGAATGAACGTTGCAAGTCAAGCTGAACATCAAGACCATCTGGGATTGTGTACAACCCAATATACCTGAAGGAAGTGGGAACAATATCATCACCATGGATTTTGTCACCAAGCTTACCTAAAGTCACGCATAGGTCATGACACTATTTTATGGTATTATAAGACCGACTCACTAAAATCTGCAATATTTCCACCAATGATAGAAACTAACCTCTAGAGGAGATGTCTGTCAAGAGTTGGTACATAAAGGAGGTAGTTACAAGTTATGGATACCTGTCGCAATCAATCTTGACCATGACCCTCGGATCGGCGATCACATTTTTGGAGATAACTTCAAAAGAGCTTTGTACTACCTTGGAGATGAGTACTGCGTACCATCCAAAATGATGGACAAAGCGAAGAGAACCATCCAAACCCTTGGAGGAAATGCCAAGTCGTGCTTGCGGTGATCGACTTTGGAAGGGTTGATAAAATCATTATCTTAGTCGAGTTTTCATACAACAACATTTTATCACGCTATGCATCAGGAAGCAGCACCATTCAATGCACTTTCCATTCGCAGTGTCATTTCACCTGTTTGTTGGGCCGAAGTCGGAGAAGCTCAACTCACCGATGCAGATTTAATTCAAGAAATGACTGAGAAAATCATCCATAGAACAAAGATTCAAGCCGCTCGTGACACGGCAAAGAGTTACGCCGACTTATAGGATTTTTTTTTTTCGTAGCCAATGGAGTTCCAAGTCGGGGATAGAAGGTTATGCTCAAGTTTTCACCCTACTTGAAAGGGGTCCTACGTTTGTAAACGGGGAAGTTAAACCCTCGATATGTGGACCCTTTTCAAGGTGTAGGAAAAAAGGAGTAGATCCATTGCTTACAAGCTTTGAACTCCCACAAGAAATTGAGGCAGGTTCACCAATACATTTCACGTATCCAACTTGAAGAAATGTTATTCCGACGAACCATTAGCTGTTCCGTTGGAAGGATTACATATTGATGATAAACTCCAATTTGTGGAAGAGGCACCGAATGAAAATTAGGAACGAGGATCAAACCGATTAAGAGCGAAGCCGCAAAACCACATCTAAAGGTTCGCTGAATCTATGAGAGGGTCCTAGTTCACCTGGGAACGTGAAGATTCATTCAAAAAGAAATACCCACATCTCTTCACAAATCGGGCGTCTTCATCCACTGCAACGTCTTAAGCCTTGAGGACAAGGCTCGTCTAACCGGGGGAGACTATAACACCCTGTGTTTTTCAGGTCTTACTACGACTCCGTACCTTCATCACTTTTAAATTCCGTTACTATTTTATTTTAGACTTTACCATTAAAATCATAAGTTAAAAACATATAAAATAACACTGCTATATCATGGAGAGCCTAAAACTTTATTTGTAATAAAGAAATTAGGGGAAACATTGCAACGAAATCCTATCCTAATATAAACATCCATGGGGACCCCCCCCCCCCCCCCCCCCCCCACCCCCCCAAAAAAACCCCCCCCCCCCGTGTAAAGCCCATTACTCTTTCCCCTCAAACCCAAGGCATGCTCGTGAATCCTAACGCTAAACTAACAGCGATAAACTGCCTTTAATTTGGAACAGTCTTCACCTATAAACTTCCCATATTCACATAACAAAGTGAAATCCAAGAAATTCCTTTCCATGTATGGCTTAACATTCCAACGTGACTACAAAAGTAAACACTGTGTATGTACACTTCTTGTGATTTATAATAATATCATGGATTGGGTTAGTGTTTCACAGACTCACAACTTCCATACACTCAAAATAACCATCCCTTTTGATCATCTGGTATTTCGAACCACACATACACAACCCAATTTTCACTACTCCTTGCTATCCCATTCATTAAACCCAAAAACCACTCGGCATTCTAAATTTTCTAGTTGGAATCTTATAGAGAAAAGCGGGTTTATAAGGGCTTTGGTTTTGGAGTAACGAGAAAGACCTCCACACAATTAGGGTTTTATGTATTATGTGCTAGGTTTCGATTGGTACAAGCTTGCACGCACTCTTTCTTTCCAAGCCCTTGTGAATTCGCATTCTTGTGAGTAAACATCCATTGTCAATCATGTTTTAATGTAATACTTGTTCCGTAGTAGTGTGCTTGACCTGTTATCAACAAAACACTATGTTTCTTTTTACCTCCTGATGTAATTTGAATGACCTAGCAAAACCCCCCATAAAACGTATAAATAACAAGTGAAACAAGGACATAATGTGATAATGTTAGGCTTAGGATATATGCATGTTGATCACTAGGGCTCGTTATTGAGTTAGGAAGAAAAAATAATACATAAGTTATGTCATAATAATTAGCCCATGCGTGTGGTAGTTTTAGACACCTTATCCGACCCTTAAACACGAGACATTCAAGAACAACTTAATTTATTTCAGTAATAGGGTTGGACGTGATCATTTTGCCCCTGAGATGAGTTGTTTTCATCGAGTAAATAAAAAGATATAAGGTCACAAAGTTTGAAACATGAGTCTGCCAAAATGCTTTTGTACAACGATATAAGACCCTAACTGTCGAACAATTAAGAGCCCTACTTTGACCCCGTAGACTTAGACATCTAACAACTAGTAGGGAGCATTTGATAGATCAAATACATGGGCAGGATTGCATTAGCAACTTTGAATCAAGAAAAAGGCCTAGTATTGAGACTTGCAAATTGAGGCCAAAGTCTGGCCCTCACATTCACACACTGAAAATGAAGTCACACCTGCAGGTTGATATGACCCACGATACACCACACATTACCATCCAAATACGAACCACATAACTACACTTTGCCCCCAAACCTTATAAAAGGTAGTTTATAACCGGTCTCGCCTAGTTTTCAAAGGCACTCTTATCTTGTTTTAACATTTAAGCAACGAAGTGGAAAACTTAGTTCAAAGTTTCTACCTACACCTCGAGTAGACAAACCTTGATGCTAGAAATAAAGCAATAAATTCTAAGTATAAAACAAGCCTCGCAAACCCTCCTATGTTTACACACTATTTTTTACTACATAAACGACGTATTTTAGCCAACATATTTAATGAAGTATGATAGACTATACCCGCATGGAGTTAAATATACTTATACTCTTTACATATATATAGTTCGAATAACAAAGACAAAATTTAGTTGTAAAACTCTAAACTACCATGTAAAACTAGTAATTTTTATATGTTTAACTAGAAATAGCAACGTCAATATTTCGTCTAATTGTTTAACGCACTTAGGGACCAAACCAAGGCTTGACCTAAACTAATAATTTAAAGTATGTACCGCCTAGTTTCTTAAAAAGTCTGAAGTCATAATTTATATACTTGTATTTTAGTCGTGTTGACCCGGTAAAGTTGATTACTTTTAAAATGGAATCATTTCAATATCGTAAATTTTAAATATATCATGCATACATTAGGGAACAAGATGCAAGTGTTTATTTATTATTAATTTTACCTTATAGTGAAGAAATAAACTATTTAATCATAGGTTCGGATAAAGTTCTTTTGTATCGTTATTCGTCCACAACTAGCTTCTACATTATCATTACTCATGTGATTTCATACCCCCACTTTACTTTTTTGATTTAAATGGTTTTTATATCTTTTTGGGTAAAACATGCTTGTTTTACAAATTAGACGTAAGTGTATATTTACCATGATTACAATGTTTGCCTAAGTAGCGATAACCCTTTGAGCCTATATCATGAACTCGTCATTACTTTTGAGCCTGCTATGTTATAAATAGATCTATGGGGGTGACATCCCCTTCCGTGTAGTAGCTCACACTGGTGTCACGGAGGTGAAACAAACGGAATGTATACCATCGTTGGATTCGAGTTGCGGGTTAGAACATCATCAAGGCAATGTGGATTTAAATTATATTGCATTCATACAGTCGAGCTTCGTGTCATGACTTAGGAACTAATCACATTTGTGATATTTAGCATATGTTTGCATTATCAAACACTTAAAAATCTTACGTCCTATATTTTCATTCATAAACCTATGAATTCACCAACTTTATTTTAGAACTTTTAAGCATGTTTTCCTGAAGGTCAATGATTCACGAAGCCCAGGATACATGGGATAAGTCTTTTTGGGTGTCATGCATAAAGATTAGAGTCCTTATATTTGGGAACGAATTGTTAGATCTAAACCTTTATTTTCAAATGATAACTGATTAAACCTTCAGGCTTTGTATCAACGATTTCAATAAATTCAATGTACTATTTCAAAAACGACTCTTTTTATGTCGTTCTTATATCTTTGTTATGATCCGAATGTAACTCTCCCGGATACTCATTAATTCCGCTGCGACCCAATTGGGTGAGTTACAGCGTGGTATCAGAGCCAGGTTATAGAGAACAGGTCAAATGTTTTTACTTAGAGTAAAACCGTTTTGTTCAAACATTGCATCATACAAATGTTTTCACAGGGGACATACATATACTAGTTGTTTGTATTAAGTAATTGTACTAAGAGATGCATACATGACATACACTATCGAGTTGCATTAAGTTGGTTTATACGAAGATGCTGCATGGTTCTTATTAACTTGTTTATAGAAATAATAATATATATTACGGTCCTTATATATGCACTAATGTAAACTCTGTTTGAGTGTTACAGATACAGTCATGTCATCGGATTCGGCATCATCCGAGGTTACATATACGTCTATATCATCGCATGGGGACCCGCTAGCTTGGGCTGTGGACTTCTTCCGACTTTACGAGCCTGACTCATCGGAGACTACACCGGCACCACCGGACTACAGCCTGGTCCCGAGGAGAGCCAGATCAAGCACCTCTCTCGCCATAAAAAAAAAAAAAAAAAAAAAAAAAGAAAAAAAAAACAAAAAAAAAAAAAATAAGATTACGTACCAGCCAAGTACCCAAGTACTTTGCCCATCTGATGATGAGGTTCCCAGGATGATCAGCCGATGCTGTTCTGATTCACCTATAAGCCTTGTCTCCATGCTACGTGTTGACTCGGAATCCCGAGGAGGACTCTGAGGAAGGTCCAGTAGACATCCAGCGATGGAGTGACGACGATGATGAAAAACTCCTCTGATGATGACGAAGGAATGAGGAGGAGCCTTCTAGGAGAGAGCATCTGAGAGGAGGAAACGCTTCAAAGGAGAGGAGCTGAAAGAGAGAGGAAGGAGGAGCATCTGGCTCTGGCCGACTCTGTTGTTACACCCGTTGCTGACCATGTCCCCTCTTTTGAGGAGACAGAGCTATTTGAGACTGATGAGTCTGCGGCTACACTACCATCACCACCAGCATGTCATACCACTGCTAGGATATCTATCCGACCAGAGGAACCTGTACTTCTGCCACATGAGGAGGGAGTCTAGAGACTTCTTGCCTACCTACACACCACCCTTACCACGTCATCTCATTATCACCAACCTCTGCAAGAACGCCCTGCTAGGTGTTTAGCCTGCAAAACCCGCACTTCCACATCACCACTTCCAAGACAACATCACCATATGTAGCCCTAACCATAGCCGAGCACCCCCAGGCTTCAAGAAGCTGCCATGGGTAGATTGAGAGCTTCATCACCATTACCACCACCCATACCCGCAGCATTACCACTACCATCACCTCCACTACCACATCTACCATCATCACCACTACCACCACTACCAGACTTATTGTTCATACCACCAGCCGACCGTAGGGAGGATATTCCCGAGGCTGAACTACCACCTCGTAAGGTATATGACTTACTACTCCGCATCAATATATGATGTGGGGGATATTTGACATGCTGTCCCTAGGCGACAGGAGGTCGGGAGGGTAGAAATTAAGGAGTTTGTCGCACTCTGGATGCCGAAGCCAGATGACAGAGACGAGGCATCGGTCTTATGGGATCAGAGAGACTTGGGTAGACCCGAGAGAGATACCGAATGAGGTTGCACCATTGACCTCATTAAGGGAGTCACACTAGGTACTGAGCTTACTGCTTTTCAGGAGCAAGACACCCAAGAGATTATGCTGAGATTTAGGATACCTAGGATCGCAGACTCAGAATATCAGACGTCGAGACATTGTCAATGATAGCAGTACCACTATGAACTGCCCAGACTTTTAGATCAGATCTCTAAGTCTCCCGATAGGCTTGGGCACACTCTATGGGATTAGTTATTCGGCTGTCCACATGAGCTTCAGGATACAGGACACACATTTAGACGCAGATCACCGTATGAGATGTGCAAGATTCATTGTAGCACTCGGACTGGACAGTTTCATCATCTCGTGACTCTGGCTACGACTCTAGGAGAGATCCGAGCACCTTCAAGCTAAAGCAGCTCTTGCGGATGCTCCAATGGACCGATAGTATTTCCGAGGTTATTTTCATAGCTAAACATGTAGCCACTAATATATAGGTTTCATTCCCAGCTACCCGTATAGGACCTGTATGTGTTACATTTATTTCCTGAACGAACAATCAATGTATGTTTTTCCAACTATATATAAGATGTTGTATTATGCTATGTTGATCTCAATTCTATGATGTGTTGTGATCCCAATCATATTATGTACTCACAGTGTGAGTATCTTGTTATACATTTGTACCCATGTCGTTGTGATCCCAGTCATATTATATAATCACTGTGTGATGTGATCTTGTTATATATTGTACCTATGTCATGTGTAATGTTTATAGAAACTCACGTGCCTTATTATTGTAATTTAGAACAACATGCCACCAAAAAGAACTACAAGAACTGCAAGAACCGCAAGAGCAATTGGTCGCTGATAGAGTTTCTGCGGCACTTGCTAACAATGACACTCTCCAAAACAGCATGAATGGTCATGGCGATGGAAGCCACAATTCTGGCACCGGAACCAGAGGAGCTACGCGCACTCCGCGTGAGTGTACGTACAAAGATTTCCTGAACTGTCATCCACTTAACTTCAAGGGTACTGAAGGGGTAGTTGTGCTATCCCAATGGTTTGAAAGGATAGAATCAGTGTTCCACATAAGCAACTGTGCTCCAGAGAACCAAGTTAAGTTCGCAACTTGCACTTTCATTGGGAATGCCCTCACTTGGTGGAACTCCCACAAGAAGGCGGTTACACAAGAAGTTGCTTATGCCATGGACTGGAAGGCATTAAAGAAGTTGATGACGGTCAAATACTGCCCAAGGGGTGAAATCAAAAAGTTGGAAATCAAACTCTGGAACCTAAAGGTAAAGGGTACTGATATCCCGAGCTACACACTGCGTTTCCAAGAGCTTGCATTGATGTGTGGACGTATGTTTCCCGAGGAATCTGATGAAGTTGAGAAGTATGTGAGTGGACTTCCTGATATGATCCGGGGAAATGTGATGTCATATCGACCCCAGACAATGGAAGAGGTAATCGAGTTTGCCAATGATCAGATGAACCAAAAACTCATCACTATTTCTGAAAGGCAAGCTGAGCAGAAGAGGAAGATAGAGTCTAATGCTGGAAACAATCAGGGGTACCAACAACAAAACAAGAGACAGAACACTGGGCGAGCTTACACTGCCGGGACTGGTGAGAAGAGGGAGTACACTGGGTCATTGCCCTTGTGTACAAAATGCAACTATCACCACAAAGGGCCATGTGCTCCCAGATGTAACAAATGTAAGAGGATCGGCCATTTGGCTCGTGACTGCAGGAGTTCCGGTCCAAACAATAATAATAACAATCGTGGGAACTCCGGAGCAACTCAAAATGCCGTTACTTGCTATGAGTGTGGTGTTCAGGGGCACTTCAAGAGGGACTGCCCTAAGTTGAAGAATGGAAACCGTGGTAATCAACGTGGGAACGACAATGCACCAGCCAAGGTTTATGTGGTGGGCAATGCGGGAACAAACCCGGACTCTAACGTTGTTACGGGTACGTTCCTTCTAAACGACCGCTATGCTTCTATTCTATTTGATACTGGTGCCGATAGGAGTTTTGTATCCACAACATTTAGCTCTTTGATTGATATCACACCCACTACACTAGACCATTATTACGATGTTGAACTAGCCGACGGGAAAATAATAGGGATAAACACTATCATTCGGGGTTGTACGTTAAACTTCTTGAACCATCCGTTCAACATCAACTTATTGCCCGTAGAACTTGGTAGTTTCGACGTCATAATCGGCATGGATTGGTTGTCAAAGTACCACGCGGTCATTGATTGTGCCGAGAAGATCGTTCGTATTCCCTGGGGAAATGAAACTTTAATTGTCCATGGTGACGGGAGCAATCAGGGAAACGGGACTCGTCTGAACATCATTTCATGCACTAAAACTCATAAATATTTGTTGAAAGGACACCATGTCTTTTTGGCCAATATTACATCAAAGGAGACTGAAGACAGGTCGGGGGAGAAACGACTTGAGGACGTACCAATCGTTCGAGTTTTTCCTAAGGTATTTCCTAAAGAATTACCGGGTCTTCCACCGACTCGACAAGTGGAATTCTAAATTGATTTAATGCCTGGTGTTGCACTTGTAGCACGAGCACCGTATCGATTGACCCCTTTCGAAATGAAAGAATTGTCGGAGCAACTGCAAGAACTATCCGACAAGGGCTTTATAAGACCCAGTTCCTCACCTTGGGGATCTCCGGTCTTGTTTGTCAAAAAGAAGGACGGATCATTCCGGATGTGCATCAACTACCGGGAATTGAATAAACTGACGGTGAAGAATCGTTATCCTCTCCCAAGGATTGATGATTTGTTTGAACAACTACAAGGATCCAGTGTTTACTCGAAGATAGACTTACGGTCGGGTTATCATCAGCTTAGAGTGTGAGAAGAGGATATTCCAAAGACGGCATTTAGGACTCGGTACGGTCCTTACGAGTTCCAAGTTATGCCATTTGGTTTGACAAATGCACCTGCGGTATTCATGGACCTCATGAACCTAGTGTGCAAACCATACTTGGATAAGTTTGTAATTGTCTTTATCGACGATATACTCATTCATTCAAAGGACAAGGAAGAACATGAAGAACACCTTAAGGCAATTCTAGAACTGCTTAAGAAGGAGGAGTTATATGCTAAGTTTTCAAAATGTAAATTTTGGATTCCTAAGGTACAATTTCTCAGTCATGTAATTGACTGTCCAGGCATTCACGTGGATCCTGCCAAGATCGAATCTATTAAAGATTGGGCGTCTCCTAAAACACCAATGGAGATTCATCAATTTTTAGGTCTTGTCGGTTATTATCGGAGATTCATAGAAGGGTTCTCAAAGATTGCTAAGCCAATGACCAAGCTTACCCAAAAGAAAGTCGCCTTCGAATGGGGTGACAAGCAAGAAGCAGTTTTTCAGACGTTGAAAACTAAGTTGTGTAGCGCACCTATCTTAGCTGTCACACCCCCAAAATATCAAAGTATAATGGCAACCGAGGGAGTGTGACTTCATGATTATCATACTTCTAAGCAATACAGAATGACCTCTATATGAGACATTTTAAGAAACCGGATCACTTAAATTAGGAAATAATAAATTGTTTAAAAATTCAGCGGAAGCATAAAATAGACAATACGACATTGTTTTAAATAGTACAAGTGATCTTCAGATAATGGGAAAATGACTGCAATGCATGAGACTTCATATATCATCTTCGTTCTTAATACCTGAGAAAACATTGCTAAATTGTCAACATAAAGTTGGTGAGTTCATAGGTTTGTTTAAGCAGAAATGTAGTGTTTGTGAATCACAAGATTTCATCCACATATGACAATATAACAGATACAAAGTCATATAAATTGCATTACTATTGTCTAAGCTCATGACACCGAAGCATTAACATATACCAACAATAAATGAATGCCCTGGCAGGTGTCTAACCCGGGACACCCGTAATTTGACTCAAATGAAACTGTGTTTGCCTGACTAATGTCAGTCCAAGACAAACAGGGATTGTCAATCCTGATAGATCTATCCATAACATTCGCGCTCCGAAAATTAACAGTTCATGATAAATCGGGCAGATAGCAACTTGGGTTAATTCGGGACTTAGACCAATCAGTAATGAGTAATTATACTTGTATTCACACGTTTGAAATAAGCAATATTCTCACCCCAAAAGATGATTTAAAACAGTAGAGTAGGGGCAATGAAAACTCACCTTGTCGGTTAATCATCCGTAACTGATAGTGGTTCAATGCACGTCAAAAGTAACTCAGTCAAACACCTAAATAATTATGACAGAGTCTAAGTTTACATTCTAAAGCTTAATGTATGCAATGAATTATGGAGGTGGTAAGAAGGCATGGTCGTTTATGAGTTAACGTTTTACGTTTTCAAAGTGTCGATTAAACCGTTGGTTCTAGGGACGGCTTTACATTTATAAGTTTCTATACAAGAATCTATACTATCACGCGTCGCGATTTATCTTCAAAAGTTCACGTGATTTGTCTAAGAAAATATAAACATTATTTGTAAGTTACTAAGTACATATATTTTCTCGTTGCGTTTATTTATTTATATCTTTGGCGTTGATTAATTTGTGTATTTATCGAATTTATATGTCACGGTTCGCTCAACTCGCTTAAGTCTCTTATCGAAAAATATATTTTTAATCCCTTGACTTTCCAAATAATAATATATTTAATATATATTTTATATTCTTTTATTCTCGTAACTTTCCATATTTAAACCCGAATAGATTTTAAAATATTTTTAGCGTTAAATACGTTTTTATAAACCGTGTTAAATTTATTTATTCTTTTAAAACTCGGTTTCGTGGTTACACATTTTAAGTCATAAGAAAATGTTATTTAGATTTCTCCGCTTAACGCACTAATCATTTGCTTGTTAAAAAAAAGATTTCGTTGTCAAACCATTTGAGGTTCGAACCGAGAGTTCGATAATACGCATGCAATATATCTCTACGTTAACTTTTTATAAATGAATGTAGTGTGAACTTTCCTATGTCAAACTTGCCAAAAGCTAGGAAAGGTACCCCTTTTCAAATATTACAACTCTTCGTGGGTATTTTACCCATAATGCATGTGCGTCTTCTCTCCCTTCTCTTTTTGCTGCCTCACCTGAACGACAAAGTGAGCTTTTAACGTCCTATTTTTTATTTTTGTTTCTTTTGTAACAGCCCATATATATTACTTTTCTATCTATTTACATGTTTACCCCCTTTTTTTGTAACGGGAAGACTCCATTTTCTAGACACAAGGACGTTCGGTGTGTGGAGCAAGCTCAACAGTAGTTGATGTGGTTCTTTCTCTTTGCAGCGCAACAGTCACGACAAGGCAGCGGCCTGTGGTGACTGTTGGCATGCATTAAGGGTGCGTCTCGAACTGTGACTATTTGACAAGTATAGTGGGGTCTTTGTACGAACAACGAGCATGATGGGTTTGCTTTTTACGGAGCCTGTGACGCACCAACAGCGAGCAAAAGTCTCATTGTGGTTTGTCTTGGGTTGACTTGGTGACGTACATGCCATGGGTCGAGGTCACCATGTATGAAATCTAACGACATTTTATGCTTAATCCTAGTGTATACCAATCCTGACTAGCCAACATAGAAGTCTCTAAGTAGTATAACGTTATGAAGTTTTCCTAGTTTCGTTATTATTATTACATACGGTATGTTGTTTACATGTCTTCACTACGTGTTGTTATTTTATGTAGGTCACGACTCAAACCCTTGCATACATACGCACACATTAACCCCGCATGGGTTTTATGTCGTGTATATGTCATGCGACATCAGGGTCTCATTAAACTACATGGTGAAAGACATATAAATGTTAAACTACGAGAATGACTTACAAGGGTTCAAACGTTTGCTAGAACACGAGGAAAATGATGGTGTTAAGGGCTCGACCCACTTTTGATCACTACTTCTCTCGAAACCCGATGTTTACTAGCCCTTGAAAACTTAACTCCTACTGACTTGTGAAATCTTTGTATTCAAATTTTAGTTGGGATGAATTTGTTCGTGCATGGTGTCTATTTATACTACATGGTGTTGACTAGTTCACTGAAACATGATGTGAATGATATTATTACATATACTATTAGTGGATGATACTATTTGTGATGATCCACCCTTTTTATTATGTGTTAAATGAATAGTTACTCTCTGTGAATTGAAATGATATTGAAACGTAGTAGGTGAATAGCCTCAAAAGGTATAGGGCATTAGATGTAAGAATGAAGTGATTGTGTTAGCTCGTTTATTTTGAATTCCTATCTACTGATTGACTTAGATAACATTTTGTATTTTTGAGTTTTTAGGAGATGCAACGTCAAGTTATATTGTTGATTTAGTTAAGTCTAAATATTGGCCTATTTATATTTTATTTATATAAGTAGGAACGGGTTTACAAAATAATATAGTCGTGCGGCGTAGTTTTGCGGTGTAACCTAATTATGGATTTTTATTGTTTAGCGTTCTTTCAAAGGTCCCTTTTTGTGATCCGTAAGAAAAATGACGGTTTACGCGCGTTATTATATCTCTTGAATAGCGCAAAAATGTTGTATGTCGCTAGAAGGATAACTTTTATTGGAAAAGTAACGACAATTAGCAATTGCTTGTGATACATACTTTTACGTAAAATAATGAGATGTTCTAATTTTTTCCGAGGTGCTACAGAGAGAAGAAATCATTGCACTAAATAAACAAACCAATGTTCTAATTGGATTAATAATGGTTACTACAGTTTTTTTATATAAGGTTCGACCGCTCTTTTATCTTTTGTTAATTAGCTTGCGTGGGTAACAGTTTCTTAAATTGATTGTAGTCACCAACCAAACCGTGCCAGTCTCTCAGGCTTGAAAACCCCCTTTTCCATTAGAATTAGGGATTTAGACTGGACAACTAGGTTTTAACTATGATTTAGAATAGAATTAACATAGATTAGATAACCAAGATATTAATTAAATTGATAGATTTAACCTCGCTCTTAGTGATCGACACCCTACTTACCACGAAACTACTACCGATCGGGTACATTGCCCGTTAAAGTGTTTTTTTGGTTGAGTCGGAAAAATATAAATTTAAAACTTGGATCATATAAAAAACAACCCTACACGACAACACATCATACGCCGTATCCACCAGTTGGATACGACATATCAAACCTTCTACCCAGAACATCGTATTGAATTTTACAGTCTAAACAACGTATATGTTCTTCCAAACAATACGGCGTATTTTGTGAACTCTATACGGCGTACTATCATTCAAAGACCTATACGGCGTATTCTACTCAATAGGATATGGCGTATCTGTCATCGAATACAGTTGCAGACCAAAACTCTATTTGTTTCGATTCTACATTTAATTTCTCTCATCAGGACATATCCTACTGATTTATTGTCATCTGTATATAATATTTATATAATATATTATCCCCCCCTTATTATATATACTAAAAACCACCCACCCCCCCCTTCTTTCAGGATGTGCCATAGAGAAGGAGTTCTACGCAAGGAACTATTTCACCTTTGAAAAACCCGAACCAAAAATTTCACTCAAGAAGGAGGCTTTTTAATACCCCAAGTCTCGTAGAATCGAATTCACCTGAGTTTGATCAAATTTTTAACATCGAGGAATAATCAGAGGAAGAAGTAAGAGAACAATGATTGAGACAATGGAGCAATACATGAGCAAGACCCGAGGAGATTACGGGTCTGGTGTTACTAGGCTCGCGATCAACCAAGAACATCCCACTTTGAATAGAAAAGGCAATTTCTCAAGGTAACTTCGTGACAATACTTTCGGTCGGTTGGGAACACGGAGATGCCAATGAACACATCGAAAAAGGTTTCTAGAGATTGTGACTAATTGTCAATCCCAAAAATACTCAAGTCAAATCATGCTGCGAGGCCTTCGTGTATCCCTCAATAAAGCCGCAAGCACGGGCTTAAGGAACCAGGCCATCAGGTTTTGATTTACAACTGGGAGGTCTATTAAATAAGTTTTCTGACAAATACTGTCCACCTACCCGTACCGCAAAGAAAATGGAGGAAATTAACAACTTCCAGCAGGAACCCGATGAAAGCCTTTTCTGTGCATGGGAAAGATTTAAAGAATTACTGATGAAGTGTCCTCAACATTATTTGACCGACATGCAGGAAGTCATCTTGTTTTATAATGGGCTCGATGTTCCAAGTCAACAAATCCTAGATTCCAAGGGTGATATTCCTTTAATCTGCTGCAGATGTTTAAGTAGCATCAAGAAATTTCGCTGGAATTCTTTAGGAAATGGCATATGGAACTTTTAAGTCTAGAAGTACTAAAACTTCTGACGGGCTAGCTGCTATCCAAGCCCAACTCAACAATCTCGGACGAGAAATAAAGAAAGTAAATGAGAAAATGTACGCTGCTCAGGTTGGACGCGAACTATGCAAGGGACCACACTATACGAAGGATTGTCCACAAAAGGAAGAATGAAATATTCTAGAAGAATCCTACTATACACAGTTCGATGCACCCTATCAACCTGGAGGACAATATAGAGCAGCGGGGCCAGGATTCTACCAACAGAACAATGGAAACTCTTCATATCTTGATCGGAGACCAAGTTTGGAAGAATCACTAACCAAATTTATGGCAGAATCAGTTAAGAGGCATGAAGAAAACTCGAACATTATCAAAGAGATCTGAGATTCTACCGATGCAACAATAAGAAATCAAGGAGCTTTAATTAAGACCTTGGAATTACAAATCAGACAGATGAGCAAGGTCTTGCAAGAAAGAGGGGTTGGAAGCCTGCCCAGCTCTACGAAAACAAACCCTAGAGACCAAGTTAAATCGATCTCAACTGCTAAAGCTAATTTTTCTAAGATACGCCATATCGGATGTGGACCATACGCCGTATCGGACTCACAGCACAGGAGCATTTTTTCTAAAACAGTTCCTTTCCCAAGGCGACTACAAAACTTCGGCTGTTATAATTAGAGAGAGGCACAAGATGTGAAGATTCTGGAAGCTTATGATCACACCTTGCCTCAGAAAGAAAAAGACCCAGGGTGCTTTACTTTACCTTGTTTTATTCTTAATATCTGTTTTGATAAAGCCCTTATTGACCTATGAGCAAGTGTGAGCGTTATGCCATTTTCTACCTACACCAACCTTGGTCTAGGATTTTTTTCTCACACTAGGTTGACCATCGAACTGGCTGACCGAACCATAAAACAACCAAGGGGTATTGCCGAAAATGTGCTAGTAAGGATGGCAACTTATTTTCCTATAGAACTTTATCATCTTGGACATACCCGAGGATGACGATGTCCCTTTAATCCTCGGACGACCATTCTTGTCTACTGCCTATTCCAAGATTGATGTTTTAAAAGAAAAATTACTCTAAGGGTCAGGGAAGAAAAACTCATTTTCAATGTATAAGGCCGCCACTAGCATAATCACAAGGTTCTTTGTGATAAAAAGTCTTGATTAATAAAAAGAGCTTATATAGGGATGGAGGGTGTGAATCATTTCGACCTATTTGGTAACTATATAGAATTAATTTATTTTGGATCATTCTCTAGAACTAAAACGAATCAAGTGTTGTTTTGAGCAACTTTTGTTAAAACCAATCTAAGTTATTATATAAATTCAGTTTTTCTGTGTATCGGGTATAAGTATGTTAATGTTGATCTCCTCCCTTCCTTGTATTTTAATTTAATGACCAAAGGATTTTATTATTCCATAATTAAGGATAATGATGAAGGGAAGAGTCATGCCGAAACTTTGATCGATATACCTGTTTTCGGCAGGAATTTTTCTATTATTACAGGTTTTACCATCATTGACGGTGATGATGTAACAAAAGACGTTGTGCTCGGCATGAAATTTTGCAAGAAGTACGCATCATGCCAAATGATTATGAAGAAATTCGTTCTCGGGAACAAGTGCGAGCGAATTATGGAGGATGAATGAGAAGAGAAGTAGGAAAAAAGTCAAACTTAAAGACCAGCTGAAACAAAAGTGCTTCTCGAGAGACAACCCGATCATTTTAATTGTTTGTCACATTATTTAATTGATTGTTACACGATTATGTCTTCCCAGACACTCTATACGGCGTATCGAACCCCTTTGGATACGGCGTATAGACGTGTCTGGACGTTATCAGTTTTTAAAACTTAGTATTTAATTTCTAGTAATTTAATTGTTTTTACAGGAACCATACGGCGTATCCTAGGGTTTGGGATACGGCGTATTGATCCCTGTACAGTTGTGTGTTTAATTGTTTTCTTGTACCATTGTAGCGAGATAGAAATTGCACTCGTCTTCTAAACTTTTATGCAGGACCTTGTTGAAACTATGATATGGTATAATCTGAAAAAGATATGTGTTGAACTTATCCGGGCATTCTGAAGCCCTATTCAACACGCAATTTGCTCAAGAACTCATCTTGGAGAATCATCACGAGAAAAACATCAGGGAGTTTTTTGTTCTAATTCTATTTCCCATATTATTTAATTGTTTTATCTATACAACGAGGACGTTATATAACTTAAGTGGGGGGATGGAGAATTAGAACGTAGTTGTCCTCCTTTTTACAAAATAACATGCTACGTGCTTAAAAGTGCTTAAAAACATGCCAAATTTAAAAAGAATCATCATGACTTTTATAAAAATCACTAGTTACATTACCTTGCGCACTATAACCCTTGATACATATTGTGAGAATTAAGCATATTCCGTATCCTATTGCTTACTAAAAATTCCACAAAACTATGAGTGTGCCGGTGATATAGTGGACTTTAGAACTTGACCTGGTATATCACTCGAGACCGTAATGATGAGTACTATGGATTTAGATGGAGTAACATGTTCAATTGATAAATTTCTAGGATTAAACCAAATAGCCTACATGTTGTAAAATTAACTAACTATACTGGTTAGTTAAACCCCCGTGTAACCCTTTGTTTACTCTCACTTTTAGAGTAAGATCCCCTAGAACAACCTGTTGAGCCATTCAGAATTAATAATTTTACACTAAACAAGTTAAAGGGTAGAAATACTAAAAAGAATAAATATTAAACTAATCACTCCCCGGCAACGGCGCCAAAAACCTTAATGTGTCATTTTATAGGTGTTATTTATGATTATCAGGTTTTACATTTATATTTATCCGACTAACCTAAAGACAACACTTTAACGGGCAGAGTAGCGGGTCAAGATGTTGCTTCGCGGTAAGTAGGGTGTCGAACACTAAGAGTGAGAGTTAACCTATTATTCTATCAGTATTTTATTCTATCTAGATTAGTCTAATTACTGGTTAAACCTATGCAATACATATTTACTAGAGGTAAAAGGGGGTTTTCAGCCTGAGAGACTAGCACAGGTTTATGGTGACAAATATCAATTCTAAGCACAATACACACTAAAGCAAATAAACACAAGACAAAAGAGCGGAACGAGCCAAATAATAGAAAACTGTATTAACCATGTTAAATCGGATTAAATGCTAGTTTGATTAATTAGTGCAATGGCTGCTTATCTCGAGGCGGCATATCATTCTTAAGACTTAGGGGGTACTTCTTCCTAAGACCTAGACACAAACAATCCTGTTACGATTAACGCATCCGCATAAAGCATCCTATAGTTTAATTATAATTTACCATAAGGAGTTAAAGTAGTGGTGATCCTGTTAATACCCTAGCCCATCGGGACTTTACCCACTTATTGCTTGATGTTGTTTTATACACCGGTAGTCCACCACCAAAATCAATACCAATTAATAAATGAACAATACTGGTTGAACAATTATTGGGTCACCTGCCGGTCAACTAAGCTCATAATCAAAGAGTAATGATAAGGTGTCATTTGTGATCCTATTGGTCCGGGCATATAGAACATAACATGGAGAGCCATCCCGGCATCTAGGTTACTGGTTAGGTCTCCCTAGACCCAGTTGAATGATAGGTCGCATGTACAAGCACATAAACAAGTATAAGGCGATAAATATAATTAAACAACAACGATAAATTAAGCAAAGCCGGATTAAAACAAACCAAACATTATAATCTTCATTAACATGGCTAATACCCGAGGGTATTAGCCCACAATCATTGTCATTATTACAAACGTGATCAAACAATTAAAAATCGAATGATTAAGAAAGTAAGAATTACACGATGTCTTCTATGGAATTAGGAGTAGTGCTCGACCTTGGCTGCTCTTCTTGGCTTGAGAAATTCGACTTTAGTTGTATACTATACAGAGAATGTGATATTGCACACTAAAACTCGTTTTTGAGTCTTGTATTTATAGTGTCTGAAATACGCCTGGATACGCCGTATGGGGATAAGTGGATACGGCGTATAGGGGTTAATTTCCTTGGAGTCCGCGATAAGATCAAATCAATTAAGATAATTACCATCAATCATATTAAATGCGTATCTTTGACTGATGAACAGCTGTGCATACGGCGTATTGGTTGTAGTGGATACGCCGGATCGGGAATTGATCATTACGCGTTTCTTGTGCTGAGCTGGCGCTGATACGCCGTATCTTCATTGCTGGATACGGCGTATAGGTGCAGAAAATAGTATTCTTCAAATGTCTTCGTTTAAGCTCTAGAATTGCGCCTTTTTGCTTCTTCTTCACAAGTGACTCCATAATTACTGCAATAATAAACTTTAAGCAATTAAGTACCAATATCTTGCAATAATTATATAAAAGTGGGTAAAATACGTGGGATAAATGATAGTAAAGTATGACGTTATTTGATGATATCAAATATCCCCCCACTTGAATCCTACTTGTCCTCAAGTAGACTTTAGAAAGATTTTGAAAATGTATCCCAACCGAGGTTAAGGATTTTTCCGTTAAGCATTTCTTTCATGTTCAGATCACCTGTACAAAACCAAGCTCCTCACGAAATATGGAAATGAAATCACTCAGATCACTCAACTAATCTAGGGTGTATCATTTTAGTGGTACGCTCATTTGCTCAGTCGTGATTAGCTTCGTATCATAGGCTTGGCAAGGATACACATCTCCACCTCTAAAGCTAAGGAGTAACAAGTCAAAAGGTAAATTGGGTATTTATTAGAAGGCTCGGGTTTTTAATCATTCTTATTAAGATGAAGAATGATATAGGGTGTGGAGCTTCTGACTTTCACCAGAGGTCGTCGTCAAACAAGGCAGCTGAGACATGAATACATGGCCGTATCGACGGAATAGACATCCATGCTCGTACACATCCTCATTCGAGTAGATCCTAAGGTTAGTTATCAGGAAAGGGAAGTAAAATTGTTGTTAAATAAAATAAACAAACAAATAGATTAAAGCCAACAAATAAGGTGCGGTTGCTAGTAACTTTCCTCTTTTTGGGTTGAAAATGGATTTCTGGCGCGAATTGTAACAAGTAAATTCGGACAGAAACTTTGGCACGAATTTCGAGGTTCGAAAAACCATAAAAACTGATTTTTGATGTTGAAATATGATAGAGTTCGTCCTAATGTACGTTTCGGTAATTCGAACATCCCGTAACTCCTAATAACGAAGAAGTTACGGCGAAAACAAGATTTGAAACACAAATGTTTCCAACAGCTATTGTAAAGATAATAAATGCTGTCAGAAGTTAAATGTCCCCTTTTGAGATCACTTTCGAGTCCGATTCGGTCCTTTCGGCGAAACACGAAATGTTGATATCGGAAATGACGTTTTTACATAAAAATCACTTAGGTCTACGTCACGAAAAATAGTGATAATCCGAAATGATTTTTATGGTTTTTAAAAGTGTAAATTCGAGCAGAAAGTTTGGCTCAGGTTTTGAGGTTCGAGATTTTGTAAAATCTTATTTTTGGTTGGATAATATTGCAGAGGGTACTTTTACGAGCGTTTCAGTAATTTGAACGTCCCGTAACTCCTAATAACGAAGAAGTTACGGCGAAAACAAGTTTAGAAAAATTAAAATGTTGCAATCAGCCATATAAGCTTATTTTGCTTGTTGATTCGATTTTCAACAACTATTTTTGGCACTTTCGAGTTCGTTTCAGCCTTCTGTCGAAACACGAAAGTTGTCTGAAATGACGTTTTACATAAAATCTCTTTTTGGTCAAAGTCACGAAAATGTGATATAGCAGGTCAGAATTGTGTAAAAACAAATATAAGTATAAAAGTCAAAGAAAGTCAAATGTTGACTTTAAAAAGTCAACGGGTCATATAAGACTTATATAATTTTTAACTAAGTACATGAATATAGATAAAATGATAAGTATTAAAAATATACTTAAATGTTTAAACTTACCAAAGATGGTAACCTTCCGAAAATAGTAACTTTCTAAAAATAGAAAGTTATCGAAAATATAAAGTTTTCAATTAAAGTCACGTAAGATAAAATGTGAGGAATAATTATAACTCAATGAAGTGGGGTTTTGGGATTTAGGTCGCGCAAGTGGATTTCTCATCACATGTATGTTTATATATATAAGATAATATATTTTACAGACACGATGTGCGCATCGTTGATTATATTATGAGTATATTAAAATTAAGCGACGTAATTTATAAGACGTGATCGTGTTCATTGATTTTCCGTGGATTGCTTTGACTATTTGATCGCCATCTTCGATCGAGGTGAGTTCATAGCCTCGCTTTTAAGTGTTTTAAATGTTTTTAAACCCGCGAGGGGGATACTTGCTGTTTTATAAAATGAGAACGCAATATGTTTTGATGCTAAATATGATTCCATTCACTATTGAGTATATGTCTTTTACTGTGTGACCGTTAGTTGCCTTGTTGTGGGTGAACGCTAATGCATTAAATAGATCTATTGGGTTTGACAACCCTGTCCGGGGTCTGAATCAGTTGTGACCACCCTGTCAAACGGACATTTTGTAGTTAGTATTAGGAGAAGTGGCATACTTCTCGGACATAATTTCGTCCTACGGGATGAATGTGTTAAGTTTCGGTACATGGGCTCATTTAGTTGGAAATCAATATTTTTATAACTTGTCTTACGAGCAATGTTATATGTTTTGTTGAACCAAATATGCGTTCTAACTGTTATTTGTAAACTCTATGAATTCACTCAACGTTTTGTTGACGTTTTTAAGCATGTATCTCAGGTTAGGTATTGTTGATGGCTTGGATGGGACGGAACGCGGATATCAAGGACGGTGTCTCGGTGAAGTAGTGTCATAAACTAAACAAGTGTTTTAGAAATCAAGTCGTGTTGTGACTTTTAGAAATAAAATCTAAAATGGTATTGGGACCTATGTAACTCTGATCTTTCCAATAAATAAAATTGTGTTTTATAAACGCATCATTAAGCATTTACTGGGACTCGTGTGCATGTATTATGAAGTAGCACCCCAAATGTTGTATTTCGCTGCGTATCGTATTTGGGGGTGTTACATGCACGGTGTTGCAAGATAAGGCAACGGCGCTCTAAGAGTCACAACACAAAGGAATCTTGTTGTAATCAAACCCATAGTCAGTTAACTGAGACCACATCCATAGGATATGTGCACAACAACTGAACAGGGAGATTTATTCAGCTCCAGTAATGTATATTGCTATACACGTTTGCTTCTTAGACGACTAGCAGACTAGCTTTTCGCCCAAAAATTATGCACTACCTGATGTAATTTTTCTTGAATCTTGACAACCTGCATGGTCAACATCTGCAAAAGCCGTTAGATCAAAACCGGTGTCCTTTGGATACCACAGACCCATATTAATGGTTCCTTTGAGATACCAAAAGATTCGTTTAACCAAAGTTAAGTGCTTTTTGGTATGCTTTGCCTGGTACCAGGCACACATGCAGACGGCAAACACTAGGTCAAAGAGACTGGTTGTAAGGTACATTAGGGATCCGACCATACCTCGATAACGAGTTAGGTCAACTAGAGTCTCGTTTGGATCCTCATCCAGTTTTAACTGTGCCACCATTGGAATTACAATAGGTCACATTGGTCTAAACCATATTTCTTAAGCACCTCAAGAGCATATTTAGATTGACTTATGAAAATGCCTCTGGGACTGGTATGCGTTTAATTACACATACATTTGACCACTAAAATCGGACTTAAATGACTAAAAACGTACCAAAAATACATTGTATTTGTATGTTTTGCATTTGTATTATGCAGGTAACGGATATCTAAGAAAAGGACAAAAATCAAAGACAAAACCGAGCACGAGAACGGAAAGAGCGTGAAAGAAAAGTCAAGTCAAAGCCAAAAGTCAACAAAAAGTCAAAGTCAAATCAAGTCAAAGTCAACCCCGGGAAGTGGATTTAGAAAGAGCATCGAAAACTGAACCCGAAGATCTTAATTGCCGAAAGTGGGCCCACCCGTACCCATCTGATGGGTCGGGTCAGCCCATTAATGTATTATTTGAAGACTTATACCAAAGAACGGGCCAAATTTCCTTTTTATTTATACTTGGCCCATAATGATACCCAAAAGCTCTTAACTGAGTTAACAAGCCTAACCAAAGGCAGTTAAGTTTCGTTAGTCACACAAGGACTATGGATGCAATAGCATATATCACTTTGAGGGGTCACTTCTGCCAACCCCTATATATTTATATCACCACAAGGACGATCATTGCAATAACCTATATCACTTTGTGGGGCCAAAATTACCAAACCACCAAACTCTTACCCTGTAAACAAAACTATTGTTTATCTTCCCCCACATCCCGCCAAATTTGAACCAGTACGATTCCCCTTTCTTATCACCCTTGTTCACCCACACCAGGACCACAACCCAGCTGGCATCCACCTTGGCAATCCCCAATTACCCAATTCGTCTAAGGAAATTGACAAGAAATAGAGGGTTATGATCAAAAGACGTGGGCAGCACTCAAAATCAAGGGCTATGATCAATTTGAAACTTACCTCACACAACAAACACAACTATGATCCCTCTCAGCAAAGTAACACACAACCTAGAATCTTCTTAGCTCTAGTATTTATAGGTTCCTTGTAAGCCCGAATGGGGCACTTAGTCTTTTTACCTAGTTATTTCTCAGCTTATTTTAGTCTTAAATTAGCTTAATGTACTTTTGTTTTTCCTTGTAATGTTTTAAATCAATAAAATTTGAAGTTTTGTTCTAAATCTGTCTTCTAGTTTTCAGTTCACTTTATGTTTTAAAAGCTCTTTATAAGCTCTCTCATAAGCTCACATAACCTGTTTTAAATCTTACTTAAGCTTCTGACTTAAGCACTATAAGTTTTTCAATAACTTATAGTGCCTAAGTCTACTTTTTAAACTAAAAAAGAAAAAAAAATACTCAAAAATCTCTTGGATGATAAGCTTGAAATGGAAGGGCTTATGTTATTTACTGGCTTGTGTAAATAAGCCATAGCTTGTTGATAAGCTCTATTGAGCATTTGTGTCATTGTTTAAGCAAAGGACAAAGGTACACCCTCTTTTTCCATTTTTAGCTTATTTGCATTTTTAGCTTATCATTTGCTTAGTACTGCTTATTATCTGCTTATATAGGCTTATTAATGATGTTTTATGCTTATTTAGCTTAGATTGTAGTTTAAATATTAAGTGTGCAAGTGTTTGATATAATCTGTCTTGAATAGCTCAAAAATTAGCATAATGGTGTAGCTTGTAATTTTGGCTTATTGGACTGTTAAAACTTGCTCATTGTGTTCATATTAAGCTAATTAAAATCTGGTCTTAAGGGTTTGTTTATTAAAAATCAAGTTTATTAAGTTAAAAATTGTTAAAAAAGGTTTTAAGGGGTGTTTAGGTCAAGAGGGCAAAGTGGGTCAAAAGGTATTAAAAAAACCTTTGGGTCACTTGGTAATCTTTAACAAGCTGTCTTAAGTTGTTCTTAATTAGTTTTTCAAAGGTTTTAAGTATTAAAACTTGTTTTAAGGTTTTTCTCATGTTGTCTTTGAAACTGTGGCTCAAAATTATTTTTAAAGTGCTCCTTTTGTTTAGTTATTAAAAACCTGGTTTTGAGTTTTGTTTTAGTGTTCATTTTTGAGTCCTAATGCAGTAGTGTGTGTGCCTATTAGTTTAGTTTCATTTTAGTCAAAATTTGTCCAAGTCAATTTAAGTCTTAATAAGCCATTTTTAATCTTAGATTTCAGATAGTCAACATAGGATTTAGGACTTAAAAATTGGTGTACAAGTAGGTTTTACATCAAACTCCACCTGTTTTCATTTAGTTTTCATTTTGAAGCTTATTTGTCAGCTTACTTGTAGGCCTGCTTATTGCCTTTTGTCTTTGCAAAATGTGAAAAGTCAGCATATGCTGTCTGAGTAAGCCCATTTCAATTGACCTTTTAGTAGCTTATTTGACTTTCAAATTTATTTTTCTTTGCTGATTTTTGTAGCCCCTGGGACAATCTTTAAGCTAGTTTAAGCTTTAAGCCATTAGGTCCCTCTAGGTGCTTAAAAATAAGCCCCCAAAGGTGCCCCTTTGGCTGTTTGTCTTCTTGCTTTGTGCCTTATAGCTTATTTTCTTTTTCTGCTTGTATGCTTTGTCTTTTTGTGCTTATTTTGCTTGAAATTGCTTATTAAGTGTAGCTTGCCATCAGTTTTTGCTTAATTGTGAATTTCATTAGCTTATCTTGCCTTAAAATTGCTTAACAGTTTTGCTTATAGGCCTTAGTGTAAAAAAAATCATTCTGCCTTTTTAATTGCTTATTTACCAGCTTTTTATAAAAATTTGTTCTTTTTAATTGTACTTATCTTTGTTTGTTTTGTAAGTATTTTAAAAAAAAGAAAAAAAAGATAGATTGCAAAAAACTCTTTTTAAGACTTAGTGTAAAAAAAAGCTTTTTCTGACACTTTAGAAGCTTATTTCTGTGCTTTTTGGGGTTTATAAAAAAAGTTGCTTTTGTAAAAGTTGTTTATTTCTAGCTTATTTAAAAAGTTGTAAAAAAATGATGCAAAACAAAAACGTTTAGGAAAGGGGAAGTCCCAAGTGAGCCAGGGCTCGAACCTAGGACCTCTACCCTTATCAACCAAACATTTTAACAACACTCTCTACTACACACCGTGCCCTTGGGTCTTTTGCGTTATACATTGCATACAATATTTAATTAACAACTTTTTGAGCCCATTTTCTTTAAACTACTTCGTAGCTTATTTCTTGCTTTTCTAAGCTTATTTGACAAGCTGGTTAGCTAAGCTTATTTTTCCTGTGTTCCCTATATCATTTAGGACTTTATGTGATTTTTTGGGATTTTTCCCATTATTTCTCTTTTTTTTATCATTTTTCGTAGTTAAATTTTTTTAGAAAATCAATTAAAAATAGTAAATTAATTTTTAAAAATACAAAAAAATAGTTTTTAGTTTTAGAATTAATATTTTTAGGTTTACAAGTTTTAAAAATATTTGTATCACTTTTAGATTTTAATTTTGATTTTTAGCTTTTTAAATTTATTTTAGAAAATAGATTTTTATTATAAAATGTAGTTAAAAATAGTTTTCTTAATTTTTATCATATTTTAAGACTTTTCTAAGATAGAAAATCATTTTTTGGAATTTTTAGGTATTTATTTGCTATTTTCTAGGATTTTAAATAGATTAAATTAGTTTTTAATTCATAAAAAATTATTAAAAAGCCAAATAAATATAAATCTTTTTAGAAAATTTTATTTTATCATTTTAAAGGTTTAGAAACTAAGTTTTCATTTTTAGGGCTTAATTTTGATTTAGTTGATAATTTAGCGCGTTTTTAGGATTCCCGTTTTGCGTTTTTAGTTTTAAATTAGTGACATTAATTTTTTTTTAAGTTTTGCCTTAATTTTCCCGTAGTTTTAGATAACCAATCATAATCTTGTTCCATTCAAGCATCGATTCTCAAAACGACTCTCGACTTTCAATTGCATTCCTCGTTGGGGATAACGACCCGGGAATCATACTACCGAATTACTATAATTGTGATTTTTTGATTCTTATCCTATTATTTATATATTTATATTTATAAGTATATTTTATATTTATATTTATACTTATATTTTTAAAGGGTATAGTCAGAACAGATCAGGGACTTTAAGAAATTTGTAGTCCCAAGAAAAATGACATTTTCCCATCATCGACATTTTAAAACATTTGTTCATTTGATCTGCAAATTTATCGCAGAAACTAGAATTTGTAGAGGCAAATATGATGTCATCGACATAGATTTGTACCAATATTATGTGCTCTCCTTCTTTCCATGTGAACAAAGTTGGATCAACTGCACCTTTGACGAATTGTTGAGATAGCAGGAACTTAGATAGCAAGTCGTACAAAGCCATTGGCACCTGTTTCAATCCATGCAATGCCTTCTTTAAATAGAAAACATATGTCAGATGTTCTTGATCAACGAATCCTTTAGGTTGGCTTACGTATACTTCTTCTTTGAGAATTCCATGGAGAAAAGTAGTTTTCACATCTATTTGGAATATTGTCATATTCTTATGAGCAACATAGGCGATGAAGATTTGAATGGTTTCAATACGTGCAACTGGTGCAAATAACTCTTCGAAATCTATCCCTTCTTCTTAACGATAACCTTTAGCAACTAATCGAGCCTTATTTTTCAGAACCCTACCATATTCATCAATTTTCACTTTGAAGATCCACTTTAGGTTGATAATCATAACGTTGCCTGGTCGTGGTACTAATTCCCTTACTTCGAGCAGCTCAAACTCATGAATCTTCTCTTGCATAGCTTCAATCCAGCTAGACTCTTTCATAGCTTCTTTATAATTCTTTAGCGCTTCTTTGACTAGGAATGAATGAAAATAGCACCATAAGGCATCGGTTGCAAGTTGACATCTTGTAGAAACAGGTTTGGATGGATTGCCAATTATTGTCACTAACGGATGATTTTGTGTCCTTATTTTGGTGTTGATTTGAGGTTGATGAAAGGTGTGCATGTTTGAAGAGTGTACAATCCTTGATGATAAGTCAGCTGAGGTGGTGTCTGGAGGAGCAAATAGATTTGTAAAGGTGTCACTGTCAAACGCTGCATCTTCTTCATTATAAGGTTGTTCAACATTTGGTAGAATTAATTGGAGGAGATGTTGTTTCATTGTTTGGTGAAATACTTGGAGAGGGCACATCTTTATCAATGGAAGTAGATAAAGAGGCTTCGGCTGTATTTGGTGGAGGTAGAGTTGTAGCAAAATTGGGGGTAGATACAACACTTGTAGGTTTGAAGTATTCATCAAACATTGGTTGAAATAACAAATCCCAATAATTCTTTGTAGGAGGTTTACTTGATGTTGACGTAGCCTGGTTTAGCACGAGTCCTGAACTAATGTGTCCAGAACTCAACCCTTGCAGATCGGGTCTTGAACCGTGTTGTTCAGAAGCTATCTGGGTAAGTTTATCAAATTGGACATTTATTGTTTCCATCATCAGTCTGGTCCTTTTGTTGTAGATCTGGTACGCCTTATTGGATGGTGAATAACCAATGAAGATTCTAATGTCTGCTTTAGGCTAAAGTTTCCTAAGAAAAACAAAATTGTTTGTTGGATAACATAAAGCACAAAAAACATAGAGATACTTGAGTTCTGGTTTGCGATCTCTAAGCAGTTCATATGGAGTCTTATTGTAGCGGGTATGGATAAGGGAGCGGTTTTGAGTATAACATGCAGTGGCAACAACTTCAGCCCATAGAAATAACGGAGATTTGGAGAATATAAGCATTGTCCTTGCAGCTTCTACCAACGTATGGTTACGTCTTTTAACTATGCCGTTTTGTTCTAGAATACGTGCAGTGAATGTATTATGAGTAATTCCAACCTCTTTCGTATAATTCCGCAATGTCAAATTGATAAACTCTGTGTCGTTGTCAGTACGAAGATATCTTAATGTAGCGTTAAGACTAACTTGAGCTTGCTTCAAAATTTTGATAATAATCTCTAGAGCTTCATCTTTTGATCTCAAAAACTTCACCCAAGTAAAATGAGAATAATCATCAACAATGAAAAGAATATATCTTTTCTTGTTTATACTTTCTACCTGCATCGGTCCACACAAATCCATATGCAGCATTTGAAGTTTTTCATTTGTACTTGGTTCCGGCTTGTACGAATGGGATTCCTTCTTGCTTTTTCCTATTTGACATGCAGAACACAAGTGATCTTTAGTATACTTAAATTTGGGTGGCCCTTTGACAAGACCTTGTTTAGCAAGATGATTGATGGTGCCGAAGTTCAAATGAGTCAAATGACTATGCCAAAACCAATATTTTGTATTTGAAGCTTTGTTAGGAATACAAAAAGTATCGATCACTTCCATAATATCGTAAGATAGGCTCGTAGTATAGTTTTTGAAACCTTGATAAGGTAAACGGGCTAAAGCCCATGTAAAGCCCACAAGGCCTCATAAGTGGCCGACCTTAGTGTGGTATAAGTACCCCTCTCCACACCTTGGAGAGGATTGGTTGTTCACTTTCCCATTTCATAATCTAATATTCTCCTTTTCTTTTCTCTCTCTAAAGTGTTCAATACTTCCACTCTCTCTAGTTTTCTTGTCATTTAATTCTGAGATAAGATACATCACATATTCTACAATTGGTATCAAGAGCCATAGGGTGGTTTAGATAGGTTTTGTGTGCGTTTTTCTTACTTGTTTTAGGCGTGAATTTGGTTCGAACCTTTAGAAGAGATTTTCATCTTTTGTGGGTTTAAAAACCATAAAGCTATATACTTTCTTCTTTGTTTATCTTAGTTTAGGTAAGTTGTACAAGAAAATCTTTAGAAAAACTCAAAAATCTTCATCTTTTTATTGTTTTTGGTTTGAAAAAGGGTTTTGGGTACAAGAATCTTGATTTCAAATTTTTTGTGTTAAAAACCATAAAGTTTGTGTTTTTTAAGGTTCTCCTAGTCTTGGAATAGCAAGAAGTACATGTAAAATCATGTAAAAATGTCAAAAATTATGTCTTTAAGTGATTTGAAGTTTTTGAAGACGGCTTTTTATACACATTGGTTGAATACGGCGATTTATACGTGATTGTATACGGTGATTTATACGTTTTCAGATCCGGCGATTTATACGTGTGTTAATCTGGCGATTTATACGTAGTTGTATAAGGCGATTTATACGTGTGTATATCCGGCGATTTATACATCACTTGTATACTGCGATTTATACATCATTGGTTTTAGCGATTTATACATCTCCAATATGGCGATTTATACGTTTTTCCTAAATCCGACGACCTTGTGTATACGGCGATTTATACCATCTCTTAAGACGGCGATTTATACAGTTTTTTAAGGTGATTTATACATTACGCTTGGGAGATTTATTCACTTACCTTAGGAGATTTATACCATATTCCTTGGAGATTTATACGGTTTTTCTGTGATTTGTAAAATCCCGTGAAGTATTCAATTATTTTCTTGGTTTTTATCAAGAATTGTAAAATCCCGTGTAATCTTAAGACTCATTCACTTAAAACAAACAACAATTTAACACAACAACTTCTAATAACTGAATGATCAAAAAGTTATATTTTCTCATTCAATCAATCAATTCAAAATGACAACATTAGCAGAGTTTATGATAATTGCCGGTGCCGACAACCGTCCTCCCATGTTGGAAAAATCCTTGTATGACTCGTGGAAGAGTCGTATGGAATTATACATAGAAAATCGGGAGAATGAGAGAATGATTCTTAACTCACTTCAAAATGGTCCACTTGTTTGGCCAACTGTTGTTGAAGAGGATGGCACTACTAGGACAAAGAAGTATGAAGAACTTTCTGTTGCAGAGAAACTCCAAGCTGATTGTGACTTAAAAGCTACAAACATCTTTCTTCAAGGTCATCCACCGGATGTGTATGCCATTGTGAATCATCACAAAGTTGCCAAAGAGATATGCGATAGAGTTATGCTTCTTAAGCAAGGCACGAAATTGTCATTACAAGAGAAGGAATGTAAATTGTATGACGAGTTTGATAAGTTTTCATTTATCAAGGGTGAAACATTGTATCAGTACTACTGGAGATTTGCTCAACTAATCAATAACATGAATGTTATCAATATGTCAATGAGACAAGTCCAAGTGAATACAAAGTTTTTGAACAGTCTACCACCAGAATAGAGCAAGTTTGTGACGGATGTGAAGTTGGCTAAAGATTTGCATACTACAAACTATGACCAATTATACTTATATCTCGAACAACATGAAGCACATGCAAATTAAACTCGATTGATGCGTGAACGATACCAAGATCCTCTTGCATTTGTTGCTAACTACAATCCACCATCGTCTTAACTTAACAACTATCACTCTCAATACAATTCCACTCATTTTTGTTAACAAACACATACCATGATTCCACAAGTTTACTCTCCTCAATCATACTCACCAAAGTATCCACCACCTCATCCATCATAACCACAAATTAGTCATTCATCCGTCCCACCATCACAATAATATCAGTCTCATCAAACCTCATCTATTCCACCAATTGCTTACAACATACCTTAATCCTTAACACAACCATTGACTGAGTTTCATCAAATGGACTCAGGTCTTGCTGTTCCTGTTTTTAATCAAGGAGATGATCCAATTTCCTATCTTAATAAGGCAATGGCTTTTTCTCACAATTGTAGCCTCTTTAAGGTTCCCTTTAACCAATAATCAACTTAGAACCTCCTCTAATCCGAGAAACCAAGCTACTATTCAAGACGACAGGGTTACTGTGTAACAAGTTTAAGGGAGGCAAGGACAAAGTTATGCTGGTAATAGCTATAAGGGTAATGCTACTATTTTAGGGGGAAATAATGCATGAGGGCAGGAAAAAGTGGATAAATGTTATAATTGACAAGGTGAAGGCCACATGACTAGGCAATATACTTAGCTAAAGAGGCCTAGGAATGCTGCATAGTTTAAGGAAAAGGCAATGTTGGTTGAACCACAGGAAGCTGGACAAATTTTAGATGAAGAGCAACTAGCATTTCTTGCAGATCCAGGCATTCCAGATGGTAAAGCTGCTCAGACAACCATTCCAAACACTGTTGCTTTCCAGATTGAGGATCTTGATGCTTATGATTTTGACTGTGATGATGTCTCTAATGCAAAGGCGGTTCTGATGGCTAATCTTTCCAATTATGGTTCAGACATTATCTCATAGGTACCTCATTTTGAACCTTATCATACTGATATGGATAATCAAAGTGTAAATGCAATGCATGGTTTTGAACAAACACCAGTTGTTGATTTTATAGATAATGAGATAACAAGTGATGGCAATATCATTTTGTACTCTCAATATTTGCAAGAAATGCAACAGGAAGCTGTTCAAGATACTAATTTCTATGCACAACAAGATTTAATGATTTTATCTGTGATTGAACAAATGTCAAAACAAATGATTAATCATGTAAATAATTGGGAAAAGGCTAATTAAGAAAAGAATAATGAATCCTTAACCGCTAAGCTTGAGAGATATAAAGAACGAGTCAAAACTTTTGAACACCGTCTTAATATTGATTTAAGCACGCATGAAAAAATGATTGATTCTCAAATGGATGTTATGATTAAGGAAAAGGTTGCACTGAAGCAGCAATTTAACTTACTTGAACAAAATCTTTCTAATTAAATCAAAGAAAAGGAATCTTTATTGCAAACATTCACTGTTTTCAAAAATGAATCCAAAGAAAAGGAAAGTAAATATATGGATAAAGAAATTGATTTAGAAAAGAAGATTAAGGAATTAGATAATATTGTTTACAAAGTGGGTCAATCTGCTCAAACAATGTACATGTTAACAAAGCCAAAAGTTTTTTATGGTGACACTCACAAATAAGCTCTTGGTTATCAAAATCCGTTTTATCTCAAGAAAGCTCAGCGGATTAAGCCAACCTTGTATGATGGTAGTGTTATATCTAGTCAACATGTTGTTAGTCCTGTGATTGGTGATGAAGATACATTGATTTTAGAAGAAGTTAGTCGATCAAAAATGCTTGCAAAACAAAACGACCCAATGTTTAAAGAAAAGAAAGTGAATCAAACTCTAATTAATTATGTTGAGTTAAATCGATTATCTAAAGATTTTGGTAAACGTTTTGTTCGACAACAAGAATTGTTTGATGTACAAGCTTTCTAGTTACAAACTTCACACCCTAATACTGACCAATCTGCTTCATCACCAGTCAAAATTGAGGCTCCTCAGGAACTTCCTAAGGTAAGCCTGGTTAATACAAACCTTAAAAATCTTAATACCATCTTAGCCAATTTGATACTGTAGTGAAAAAGCAGATTACACCTGATGCCATAACAGAAGGGGAATGGGGGTTTGAACATACTAAAGCTATTTTTCTAAAAGAAATAATTCCATTTGTAAAGACCTTAAAAGACATATTTAATATTTTTGATAAAGATCTTTTAAATGAGGTAACGAAAGTACAAATGTTATCCCACTAGTTTAATCCATTACACAACTATAATC